>WYDI02064402.1:0-204552 GCA_009867235.2 Psittacus erithacus
CAGCCACAGCTTCTCTGGGCACCCTGTGCCAGCGCCTCAGCACCCTCACGGGGAAGAGCTTCTGCCTAAGAGCTCATCTCAATTTACTCTCTATGATCTTGATGAATGGTGTATGTTTGAAGACTAATGCTGTGCTTTCCCTTGGAAGTCTGCGCTTATAAGACTTAATAATGTTGCGGCAAGGCTGGGGATGTAAATGAGCACATGGGGATTCGCAGGATATGGGAATGGTCTTGCCCTGTTAGTGACTGATGTAAAAACAAACCAGTGAAGTCTTTTTTTGGGGCTTGGACTGGAGTAGCAGGGAGGTGATTTTGGGGAAGGCTGTAATTTATATTTCTTCCTCCACACTGTCAAACAATTCACTGTTCATTGGCTTACCTCTACCATCTGGCTGCAATATTGATTTGTCTGTACCTTTAGCATCTGTCCGCAATACTTGTTTCCTTCGGGAGATTCCTTACCAACCAGCCATGTCCTCAGAGATGTGGGAACAATGGATTGGCTCCAGCAGCCTGTGCCCAGTTGTTCAGTTCCCAGCCAGCTGTTCTGCAGCTGTTTTCACTGCAGAGACTGCAGTGATTTAAACTGAGGGAGTTTCCTGGGCTTACTCTTATATGTGGCAGGAGATGAGGGCACCCTGCCTGCAGCCCCCTCCAGGGGGATGCATGTGGGTGCTGTGTTCAGGTGCCAGGTGCTTCTCTGTGACGCTGCCATAGGGTGAAGGAAGTGAAGGTTTATTTGGTTTATTTACCCCTTCTGACTGCTTAAATAGTTATTTTTCCTTGATTTTTCTTTGTCTGGGAAGTTTTACCCAGGGCTCTAGAAATAAACCAGAGGTGATGCTGATGAATTGTGAGGGGGGGAAGCAGCACATTTCCCTTTGGGTAAGAGTTTACCATTCAAGCCTTGACCTTGTTAAAACATGTTAACTCAATAAAAGCCTGAGTGTTTAAAGACAAGTGACTTCTTCCTGCCTTGAGGGGCATAATTAAGCCATTCCACACCCCTTAAACCAGAGCTGTGGGAGGAGGACTAAGGAGCTCCATATCCAGCTTCAGTCAGTCAGCAACCTTCCACTGGGGTCATCTCCGTCCTGTGAGCTGCATGGAGCTGCTGCTGGGAGGCTCTGGAAGTGCTGGGAGAGTGTGGCAGTGATTGCACAGCAAACCCGTTGTTTCCCAGCTGCTGGGGGGGGAATGACATTGCTCCTTTTGCAGGGCACGCAGTTCTTGCTGCTGTTGAAATAGTGGTGTTTTGTATTAAAGCAGAGTGAATTTCCCGGATGAAGCATGCAACAGCTTCACAGGGGGGAAGGGGGGCAGTTAAGTTCATCCATAAGAATTCCCTTACAACTTAAAAGTGGGAGAATTATCCCTTTTCTCAGGGTTTCCTTGTTTAAACATTCCTCATAAGTTTGTAAAGTACATCGTACTTCGCTATAAATGTCTACAGGATGGATATTAAGACAAATGAACACATAGTGGCCAAAAGCTCCTTCCCCATTTAATCTGCTATAGGATTTTAAGGGAAATCCAGAAACTTGCTGTGTTTCCAGTTTGGTGTGTTCGTGCCTACTGAGCCGTAATCGGTACCCACTGGTGTGAATCCTGCACTTGTGGCTCAAAAGATGAATAAATAAGGGATTCCCCCCACCCAACTAAACCCCAGGAGCACTCACACACTAATCAGCCATGCAGAGGAATAACTCCTGTGTGACTGGTGTACCCCTGGAGTGCATTATTGCCTCTTGGCTGTTTAAAGAGCCCTGAGCTTCATTTTCCAGGGTTTTCCTGAACTCTTCACTTCTGTGCTGTCTTCTCCCTGGAATAGGTGTGGGTTTTTTTCTGGGTACCATGGGTCTGTCTGTACCTCAGTACAGAGTCCTCACAGGCACTGTAGCTGTTTTAAGTGAAATCCATCACTGGCTTCTCCCATTAAAATACAGGGCTGTTAATTGCAGTTGCTTCATGAGCAGCTCAGCTGCCCCAGCAGAGGTGATGGAGATTTGGGGACAGTAATCCTCTTCGTTATCCCTGTGTAAGCTGTCCTGCATCAACTTGATACCCAGGGAAACTCATCGCCTTAGCAGGGATAATTTCAGATGCCGTCTCTTCTCTTGCTGTGAGTAACCAGAGTGTGTCTTAATTTAAATCTGAGGCCTTCATCAAGGTTATAAGCTCATTGCATGAAGGTGCTGGGAAACATCCTTAAGTGCTCCCCAGATGGACTCTGGAAAGATGATTATGCTGTAATTTGTTTCTATAGCTCCACAAAAGCATTAATTGACCTTGGGACTATGACTCTGCTATTCCCTCTGCTGGAATCCCTGGTGGTTTTGTCTGGGCCAGTTTTTGTCCATATTAAATGACTGTGTTAGAGCTTCTGTTTGCCCAGGAGAGGTGGCTCCCAGCTGATGATGGGAATTGCTTTGCGTCAGACCTTTCCCTCGTGGTTTGTGTTTGTTTCTGCTGTGTGGTTAAAGGGTTTGAAGGGTGAGGAACCATCTGAAAACTCAGCCCCAGGGCAGGTAGGTGCAGAGAGATGGGAGGTACCTGCTTGTGCCTTCACAGCAGCAGCAGTGAATTGGGGTCAGTGAGTCATCTGAGGAGTAGCTTGATGTGTGCAGCTGAGGGGTTTTCTTAAGTAGCAATAATTATTATTAATAAATAGCTCTGACTTCACCAATTGCAAAACAGGGTGGACTCATAGCCCAGGGCCCATAGCCCAGGGACTGGGTATTTTGCTGGGAAGCAAAGCAAAACTCTTCCCTCCATCTCATACAATGAGGCAGGAAAGTCAGAGGCTTCTGACCCTGTCTTGCTGGTGCTTATTGATTCCCTGTGGAAGAGTGGACCCTTCTAGATGTCTTGTCTGTACGGCCTGAATTTCAGCTGCCCTTCAAAGACTCCTTCAAGCTTGTCCACAGCCTCTCAGAAGCCTGTAAATGATAGGCCAAAAACCATTGCTGCAAGCCCAGGAAAGGCAGATTCCAAAGGATTGAACCAGGTTTCAGTTTGAGTGTCCAGGACTCCTGATCTGCTGGAGACAGACTGGTGGCTTTGGACAGCTTGTTGCCAGCAGGGCTGAGCTTGGCAGGGAAGCGCTGAAATCCTGTTTGCCCACTTGCAGGTTCAGTTATTAAACACATCAGGAATCCCCATCTGCTTCGTAAGCCTCTCTGTGGAAACATAACCCAAAGCTTGGCTCCTGCAAAGTGCCATTTGCCTCTGAATGAAGTTGGAGGGAGCTGGAGCTGTGCAAGCCTCCTAAAAAGGGAAAGACTCCCCTGTGAATGCCAAAGGGATGAAACCCTTCACGTCGCACTTGGTGCTTGCCAGGCTGTAGGTGTGTGCAGAGGGGTGTTTGAGGAAGGGACGGAGGTGGCAGTGATGTTCTCCTGGCCCCTTTCCCTCTGCAGGTTGCTCTGTGAGGTGCTACATGTCATATGCAAATGTTGGAGGGTTTTTGGTGCCTCTAGAGAGGCTTTGACTTTCTGTCTAGAAGCTATTAATTACCTAGACAAGGAAAGCAGAACATGGCCAATTAATGGCTCCTACCGCTTAGACCTGTCTCTCCAGCTGATCTGCTGTGAACTAATGAGCAGCTCCTCTCGCCGGGCCACCAGTGAGCTTGAACTTCACACTGGTTTTCCTAGGGAGAAATGAAAGCAGCAGCAACGTGCAGGAGCAAATGGCTGGAATTCGGTTATTAACCTGGGCTGAAAATTGACTCTCTCTGCTTAGTAATTACCCAGGGGATGCGAGGAGAAAGGCCTGGTGGAGGGTTCAGAGCTGGTATTTGACAGAGCATCAAGGTAGCATTCCGTAAGTTCCCATCCTGTGTCCGAGGGGCAGCGATGTGCTGGGTGAGTACAGGGGATGCAGTGCAAACCTGGGCTAGAATGGGTTAGTTTAAAGCAGCTCCACTCCCAGATGACTCCCTTCTTTAGGGATATTTTATGGCACAGCTGCATAGCATCTCATATATTTTTGAGTACCTTGGTTTACAGGTCATTTAATTTATTTGCAGGCTTTGTTTTGCTTCCCTAGGGTAATTCTTGTTCCTTTTGCACATGTCGTCCTATGGAAGGCATTAAATCCTGCAGTTTGTCACAATAGTTCAGCTTTTATGCTGGCAGTCAGTGCTCTTCAAAGATTCTCCTGTGAAGCTGAGACTCCTGAATCATTAGAGGATCATGAAAGAAAAGGAATCATTTAGGAGGCAAAGATGTTTTGTCGTCTTTGAAAGTGGGAACATGCGAGAGGAGAAAATGTTTAGCAGCACTGATCTGCCTCAAAGAACTTCATCCGAGCAGCTCCAGAAAATGAATTTCACTCCTTTATTCAGAATGTAAATACTCAAAAATGTCACTCCTGAGCTGAGTAATTTGTTCAACAAAAGGATCTCAAGGAGATGACTCCCCGAGCTTTCACGAACGTGCCCAAGACATCAGAGGACCTGTCTCTTTAGTAATATGAACTGAAGGGCTTGAAAACCAAATGAGCAGTGTGTTCTGTGCAAAATATATATACAGCCCCCCCCTCGCAGGTGCTTTGTGAGCTCCCTTGCATTTTAAAAGCCTTGTTTATCTGGGGTTTAGGTCAGCTCCTGGAGCTGTGAATGGGTGTAGTGATGATGTGTTGTTACAGCCGCGGTTGATAATGTGCTGTTTAATATACTTGGGAGCGTGGCTGGAATAGTCTTAGGGTTACTATATCATTATTGCACCTCGGCAAGGAATTGTATGTTTTTTTCCCTTGATTTAAAGTTGCTTGTGTGTGCTTATTACTGAGATTAGTGCTGCGTAACAGTCACAGTGTTTAAGCCCATGTTTAATGTAAGAGGGAGGGCGACTAAAGTCGAAGGGATGTTGTATAGTGCATACAGCGATGGAGGTCTGGGAGTGGGGAGAGAAGGAGCTTTGCCCTGGAACAGGCTGGCTGCAGTGCTCCATGGTTGGAGTTGCCCTGGACCCCGGGTGGATGTGGCAGCACTGTGGGGAGTGTTGCAGCGTTTCAGGCTGCCAGACAAGGGTTTGGATAGGACAGGAGGAAGATTCAGTTTGTGCCTTTGCACAGTCTGTCGTGCCTCAGCAGTTGTGCCTTTAGTTTCAGCTCGTGCATTTCTGCGTCTGGAGCTTTGGGCTGGGTTTCCATCTGAAAACGGGCCATTTTCCTGTGTTTTCTCCATCCCTGGGTTTTTAGTAGTCAGTTCTGCTGGTTTGCTTTTGCTGCCCTGCACCCGTTTTCTTATCTGCCTCCTTTTTGGCTGCCTAATCTGTGCTCCGGCACTTGATGGTCACTCCTTTCCTTTCTTCCTTTGGCACCTGCCCTGTTTCCCTTTGCAGTACCCAGGTGGTTTCATGTTTGGGTTTCTTCTCATTTCCTCTCCAGGCGTCTCCATTTGTCTTTGCAGATCATCTTCAACAAAGGCCTCGCATGGTCTAATTTGTTTTCTATTTCCAGCCTAGACTTAAAATAACTCTTTTGTTCCATGAATGGCCTGTGCATGGATCCAAATCCCACCTCCCTTTTTCTGCAGTGTGGGTTTCTTTTCGCCTGTTTCTTGTCAGTATCTTTAATTATTGAAGTGTCCCTGTTGGGCATTGGGACTGCAGTCAGTAGCTGTGGGTTGTGTGTGGCTGTGTGCATGCTGACTCCCTCCACTTCCCAATGGAGCAGCATGGAACGGGTTTGAAGGGCTGTGGGTGCCCTGGCACGGGAGCAGCGATGCTGATGTGCAATGGGAGCAGCTCTGCCATCACATCCCTGCTGATGAGCTCGCCATCCAGATGATCCATGGGTTGTTTCAGCTGCAAAAAGCAGGAGACCAGGAGATGCTTAAGTTTGTTTAATTTATTAGAAGGGGAAAATTCAGTAATGGGAATAGGGAAACTAAAGAGAAAGGTATGTTAAGGCATGGTTTGAAAGCCAGAGCCATGCTGATGCTGACCTGTGGCTGGAGCCGTGGCCAGGCTGGCACTCAGTGTGTGGCTCCTATATGTTAATAAGAGGATGTCCCTGCAGCTGGGAGTGACAGCCGAGCGCTCCTGCAGAGAAATGGGTCAGTCTTGTTCATTTAAGCACATACGTACCCTCTGGGAGTTGTCACAAGGTCACTCGCAGCCGCTTTGCCGAGGGCTGGGAGGTAGTTAAACTGTGTGAAATCCATTGCGAGTCCTCATCTGACCAGGGGTGTCCGTGCTGGGGCTGGTGGTGCGGATGTCTCCTCTGCTCCCAAGGAACCAGATTATGCCATTGAGAGTGGGGATCTGGACGAGGGAGGAGTTGAATGACACAGGTAGCATGTACTTCCCTATGCCAGAAGCATCAGTGTCGTGTCACTGCTGAGAGCAGCCTTTGGAAACGCAGCCGGGAGTGGGGCTGGCAGAATCCAACCCTCTGACCTTGCTCCATGGTGCCAAATGCTGTACACAAATGCTGGCAAAGGTTATCTCAGGGCAGAGCTAAACATGGGTCCTGTGCCCAAAATAGCTTGGAAAGACTGGAAAGGAGACATACAAGTTGCAAATCCTGCTTTGCCGCTTTGGGCAGTGATAGGAGCAGGGCAGACGAGTCACCTTTCATCAGGAATCAGAACTGGTTCTGGGTGCAGCTGTGCTGTGGTGGGAGAGCTGATGCAGCCTGGAGGTTTCCAGCAAACCAGGATGACAGACTTCAGCTCCTGAGCTTCTGCCTTCCCCTCTGTGGCTTTAGGGGCTGCTTGTACCTTCTTCCAAGGGTAACAGCCTGCCCTGGCCAGCTCCATCGTGGTGCTGCAAAGCACCTTCTTCCTTCAGATCTGTTGCTGTAATGGCTTGTGTATCTGCACTGCCAGGCAGGCTGGGGGATTAATCCAGTTCAGAAGTCATCAGGACAAAGGAGAAGAGGGAGGAGAGCTGCTGCCAATGGGTGAGTTGGGGAACAGGGCAAGAGCTGCTTCGGGTTCTGCTGTTCGAGGTGTCCCTGAGGAACAGTAGGGTCTGACCATCATGTGCAGAGTGCTGCCATCCAGCTTTGCTTTCATACACTTCCAAAGCAAGAAACATGCATTAAGATCGCACACAGGTACAAGCCTTGACCCCTGGGGTTGAAGTAACCTCTCCTCCATGCTGCGGAGCTCAGGATGTGCCTGATCCTTCCTGTTGACCCTGTGCTGCTATTTTAATTTAAAACCTCTGTACCCCGCTGTGATTGAACGCTACTGTGGATTCCCAGGCTGCAGACACTGACATGGTCCTCTTTGTCATGCTGAATAGAGCTCTGAATTTATGGCAGACAGCCTGCTTTCCTATTGAAAGCACTTCATAGATACTGTACATACAAATATTTGTGTGTAGTGTCAACTGTCTTGGAAGAAAATTTCATGCACATATTGATTAGACAAATCCATTACTGTTACGTTGTGGTGCCTTCCTTGGGAATGTCTCTCTACCCATTTTCATTGTATCTTAATTATTTTGGCTTCCACTGGTCCTTTAAAGCAAGTGTGGGTAAATCTCGTAAGTGCTATTCAGGCCTGGTTTTGATCTAGAGCTGTTTGGCAATGTCAGTGCCGTAACTGGCCGTGGGTTGGCTGCTGACAGGCAGCACGCTCTTCTGCTGTGCTGCACACAAGTGACTGGAAGCATCACGGGTTGCTTGGTCCCTTGGAGGTTATAGTTTGGTATTAATTAAGCATTATAAGTACAGGTCTTCCTAAGTTCTCTTTCAAAATACACAAGTTGACTGGAGGATATGTGGCTGTTTGAGGAGGAAAGCTGTCCTGTACTTAACACTGAAGTAAAGATGACTTAGTGCGTTTTCCCCTTGCATCATTTAAAGTAATTAAACATTAGATTTATTGTCAGTACTCTTCAGTTAAATGTGCCCTGGTGAGTGCTAGCAGCATTTTGCTTATTTGCCTTAGTAGTGCCAGTTGTTGCCTTTTAATGATGTCTTCTGCAGTAATTTTGTGGGCTACCTCCTAATATCTTCCATGGTATAGACCACAAGTTGAGTAACATTACTCTGGACCTAAACAAACTATTCCGTTCATCTTATTTCAGTGTGTCTTTGCTTTAAAACCAGTTTATTTGGCACTTGAGCAGTGTGTGTTCACTGGGATCTGTAAACCTCTTCTGAGGACGGATGAGCTGGTATTATCTGTGAGCTGGGAGTGTCTTCTTGTCACCTTTCAGACAGATGAACTAAGCCGTGGGGTAATTACGGCAAATGGCCTGTATTTATATCATGGATATAAATCCTGCCCTGGGAATCCTGCTCTCCCTGAGGAGCATGGCTCTGACTGGGAGGGTTGGCTCTAACTTTGAAGAGCAACAAGTGTGTTGAATGATGATAATTAGTTTTTTTGCCGCTCAGTTTAATTGCAAAGCCTCACTTGAGACACGTAGAGGTTTTGCATGGTCCTGGCTGTATCGATGTATGCTTTAGAGCTGCGGCTGGGACATGTCCTAAAGGACCCTCACAGAGGTGTACAGCCCCTTGTCTTACCTGCTGTTGACTGTGACCCTGTAGATGACTGTGGGGTATCATGAGCTTATCTATGCCCATTGTTTGGGGCGGACACAACTCTGCTTGCCCCCATTAGCACAAGCTGTGCCCAGGTTCATGTATGCTTGACAGGGACTTGGGCAGCCGGGAGACCAAGTAGAGCTCCTCTGTGTGCAAGCGAGCCTGCAGCAACTTGCCATGGCTTGTAGAGTGCTTTCATGGTGTAAATTAGGGAGAAGAGGTGATGGGGAAATGATTTTAGACAGTAAATGGCACAGGAAGAGGAGAAACAGGAGCAGGGAGATGGTGGTTTGCTCTGTGGAGCAGGGTGGAGGTTTTGAAGGCTTTGGCAGCGGGGCAGGATCCTGGGAGTCTCCCATATAGGTGGAAATAAGTGGGTGCAGGAGCCTTTTGGGCTCTGGCTTCTTCATGTTGTAGCCCTGGTGCTGGGTTTGCTGGTAACCTCCAGCTTTCTTCTGTTCCTAATCAGAGACTGTAAATCTGCTCATACCTAGTGCTGTAATGGCTAACGCAGGTCTGCGGATAAAAGTCTCTGATGGAGACTCCAACTGGGGCGGGGTTCGGGGGAAATACTTTTCCTGTGAGACAATGTCTGTTCCTCATCAAACTCAGTTGAGGAAAAGTAGGAACCAAACAGTTCGATCTTAGAGATTTAAAGAGCCTGGCTGCACTTTTTGATTTCCATTAATCTGCTCCTATTGTTTGTGTTCCTCCCTTAAGAGTAATTAATAAAGGGCTGTGGATGAAGAGGCACCCCGGGTTCTTTTGCTGGGGATAAATGGCCAAGCAGCACCGGTACATCCCCAGCAAGATGTTCTGCTCCCAGTTTGCTCCCCAGTGGGAGCACCCACAGCTGTGCTGCTGGCTGCGCATTGACCATCCTCCTCCCCATAGGGGTGCCCCAGTGCTTTGGTGACCTCATTTGGCTCCAGCCTCAGTCCAGCTGTGGTGGAGAGCATCCAGGGCCTTAGACTTGCATGGAGATCTTGCTGGTTGTGGTTTGCAGGTGTGGGGATGCTTGGGCAGTGCTTTGCCTATTTGCAAGCACATGAGTTTTCACTCTTGGCTTTCTTGTTGAGGCAAAGGTAGTTTGCTGTCCTTGGAAAGGAAGAAACCCCGCTTTGTCTTGCTAGTGTGTGGTTAGTGCACACCAGCAGCACAGCATGGTCTGGTACAGGGGGGTTTTGTTGTCCCCTCTGATTTCACCCCATGTGTGTATATCCTTCTACTAGAGAGTGAACTTCTTCTTGCTGCACAGAAAGAAGCATAAAAGCTTTTAAACTGCTTTAGAGCTTGATACCGTGTGGCTTTGCTCGTAGTGCTGAGGTTTAAAGCTGAACTTCTGATCTGAGGAGTTTAAATAAAGAAAAACCATCCCATTACTTGCACTGTAGACACCTACCACGGTGTGGTCTCTTCCATGTGCTGAGCTTCCAGGGAAGCAGTTGGTTTGCTGAAAGCTGTCAAGGACTCTAGGACCTCCAACATGGAGCGTGTGTATATACATGTGGCATATGTGTGTGTATATATATATATACATATATCCACACATACAGATAGATAGATAGATATCTCTACATGTGCTAATTAACTGTTGGGTGGCTTCAAGCCAAGATGTCCAAGTTTGAATCTGTTATTAGGAAAGTACCTTGAACTTCTGCAGATCCCAGCAAGCTTTTGAGAGCATCGTGCTCGCATCCTTGGCTGCGGCAGGGAGGGTTTGCCCCTGCAGAAGCACACGTGGGCTGCAGCAGGGCTGGGAGGAGGGCGGTGATGTGTCCCTGAGGGGGAGCAGAGCGGATGTTGAACTGCACGCTGCTCCTTGCACAGCCCCCAGCTCTGGGTGGGAATCAGCCATTAAAATCCCGTCCCGTCGGAAGCGCGAGGGGAAGTGGGGCAGTCATACTGGAACTGTAAATACACCCTGGCTGCCTGCTGGGTGCCTCTGAATTCCCCTGCGTGTGCTGGGGCTTTCCAGACCCAGGGGTGGATTGCACCAAGCGTGCTGAGCTCCGGATGAGGACCCTGTCCCTGTGCGGGATGAGGTCTGGCTGCTCCCAGGATCAGGGTGGCAGGTGAGGTGTCCTGGGGCTTGGTGGTGATGTGTGGATGCCCGGCTGGGGGAACCTGGTTGTCCCCCTTCTTCCTGCTTTGAGAACCAAACCTAGCTCTGTGTTTTCCCGTCTGGAACTTGGCAAAAACACCTTTGTCCAAACAGGCTCGGTTGTCCCTCAGCAGGAGCATGGAGGTGTCCGCGCACGTCCATCATCCTTAGGTCTAAATGAGTGTTTGCTGAAAAACATTGTTTTTGTAGAACTTGTCCTCTTTGTAAGGTCTTCAGGCTGTTTCCCCCCTGCCGTTGCAGCTCTGCCTGTCATGCCCAGCCTGCGGGGACCGTTGCCTTGGTTTGATGTGATGCTTGACTGGGGAGCAGAACGTGGATGCTGAGCGAGGCAGCCCTGTGCCTGCCTGCAGCAGATAGCAAGTGCTTTATCAGCGCGGGCTGATCTGTGGTCTCACAGGAGGAGGAAAAAAAGTGCAGAAAAAGAAAAACTTCCTCTTTGTTTGCTTATGTTTCTTTTTTTTTCGCTTCCCACCCCCAGCTTGGGTTTTGTCCTCACCAACTGCTCCTTCAGTTGAAATTGCGTTGGTTCCCTGTGCGAGGGACCATGAGAGTGTGGGGAGACGTGGCACTGGAAGCTTTCTCTGCTGCTCCTGGTGTGCTGGTGAAAGATTTAGAGACTGACCCAAACCTCCCAGGCCAGGCTGGATGGGATTTTGAGCAACCTGCTCCAATGGAAGATGTCCCTGTCCATGGCAGGGGGTTGGAACTGGATGAGCTTTAAGGTCCTTTCCGACACAAACCAGTCTGGGATTCTGTGTGTGAGAGCGTGGATCGGGAAGGGGATGGGCTGAGGAGGGATCTTATGCCTTTGGACTTTGTGTTGAAGTGCCAAGACTCTAGCTTGTGTTTTTGGGAACGAAGTCACCCGTAGAAAAATAACTGTCTTGAAGAGACATGGAGACGTAGATCAACAGGGCCCAAATAAATTGCAGTCAGTTTGCAAGTGCTGGGAAAGGCTTTCCATGGCAATCAGGTGGGATGGTTTTGGGATAATCCTATGCTTGGACTTCCCTGTGATGAGAGTAATCCACAACAGAAACTTGTCAGTGATGTTTGACAAGGACAAAGTGGGACTACTGGAGAGTTGAGGGCAGTCAGGTTTTGGTGATCACCCAAGCCTTGATGCTCGGTTGTCTCGTGGGACCGTGGTTGAGTGAATATTAACCTGCCGCTTTCCTGTTTGCTTCCAGTTGTTGCGTGACGTGGACAGCGCACACATGATGCCGAGGAGCTCTCGCCTCTCCTAATCCTTTGCCAGTGATTTGGAAGCAACCCTTCCGAGATGTCTGGATCTACGCAGCCCGTGACACAGAGCTGGCGCGCCGCCGAGCCGCGCTATGCGCCGCACGCCATGTCCTACCCAGTGCAGATCGCTCGACCACATGCGGTAAGGCAAGCGGCTTTCCTTCCCTGCCCTCATGAGATAGGGACTGTGTGGCACGTCACTGTCATTGGGGCTGTTATGCAGAAATCAGGCTGTTTCCGTGCCTGTGGTACGGGATTTCATCATTCCTCTCTTGTGGCATCCTCTTTTGTTTCTCCATATGGTGCTTTCACATTTTCTCACCCTTTCCAGCCTCTTCCTGGTGGTGCTCATGGTTCTCTGGCTCATCACTTCTGAGCACCCAGGTCTATTTGTCTTCCTGTCTGGAGCACCCTTGGTTGGATGCAGCAAACAGCTTGGGGAGGAAAGGGGAAGGTGTAATCCACATGGAGCAGGAGCACTTGACCTCCAGCCCTCTTTGGCATGGCCTAGAATCACGAGGGAATGTGCATCTTCTCCTGTGTGTGGCCTTACCACGAGCCTGGTCCTTGCTCCTCACACCCATGGGGAAGCTCTCCTCACTTCCATACAGATTGCTGGGGGTAAACTGCTCTTCCATCAGGAAACCTGTCCTTCTCTATGTGGCATTCCTGGCTGGTGACAGCAAGAAGAAAACTGAGCTGCTGTTCTTCTTCCCTTTTATCCTTCCCCACTTTTTTCCCTCTTCTTACCCTTGACCTCTCATCTCCTCTTGGATCAAGGAATAAGCTGGTGGTGATTTATTGCCTGTGTTTTGCTGAATCCACTGGAGCTTGCACAGGTTAATTCACCCAGATCCAGCGCCTCCTCTCCATGATGTATCACTCATGCCCGTGCTTGCTCATCCTGAATGGTTGAATGTTTTCGGTTTAAGCCCTTAACAGAAAAACCCCTCTCCTTAGTGAAGAGCTTTAGTCAGCTCAGGCTGCTTAAATGAATCTTATTAGGTGTGGAGTGTGGCACACACTTGCAAGGCTGCTCTTTGGAGCTGCTTCTTGGTGGGTTACAGTGAGGTGGCCACAGCAAGGAAGGGCCTTGTAATACAAGTTAATGAGGAGACCTTGTCTTGAGGTTGTGTTTCTGACAGTGATGGCTGCTGAATGGTAGAATTCCTGCTGTGATGATTTTAGGGTTTGATTTGAAAGCTGGAAACCCATGAAGTGACTGCAGAGGGGTGGAATTCCCTCATCTGCCCTCTTTAGGCTTCAGCCGAGCAGCACAGGGAGCTGGAGCTGAGAAAGGCTTTGAAACAGAAGTGTTAAGGAGGGCGCAGGACAAGCTTTTGGCTGCCTCAGCTGGCTCATCCACATCGCTCGGGGCCTGCG
Organism: Psittacus erithacus; assembly: GCA_009867235.2. NCBI lineage: Eukaryota > Metazoa > Chordata > Aves > Psittaciformes > Psittacidae > Psittacus > Psittacus erithacus. Next base: position 13,270 of record WYDI02064402.1, read on the forward strand.
TGCTTCTGCACAAAGAAGCTTTTCATGCAGGCTATGAGACATGCTGACCTGGTTCCATTTATGGGAGCTTTGCTTCCATCAGCGCGAGCGTGTTTGTTTGGGAGGTGGGACAGAACGAGAGCATTTGTCTCAAAAAGAAACTCCTGTTTCTGTTATGGGAGCAGGAGGAGGATGTGCCCAGGTGAGTGCGATCTGCAGCTGGTGATTTAAAAACAAACCCAAGAAACCTCAATACCCAAAGCGGAGATTGAATTTAGAAGAGCGTGAAAGGCTCCTGCCCTTGGGGTGCTGAGTCCTTGTCTCCTGCAAACACCACTTGCTTTCCCCTTAGTGTTAGAGCAGGATGAACCAAGCAGGGCAGTTGTTTGCAGGTCAGATGGAGCTCAGGGTTTCTCCAGCCTGCCCTGCTCTCTGGCTAAAATGAACACTGGTTTTATTCTACCGTATTAATGTTGGAGGAAGCTGCTGGCGTTTGCTTCTGGAAGCTATTTTTACAGCCACATGTAATCTTCCGAAGCCATGTGATACCTTAGAGGTGTCTGGATGCAGGAGGGGGCTGAGCTGAGATCTGTTTGGATGGGAAGCTGAAAGGCTCCTCTTGTCACAAGTGTGCCAGCCCCACATGAACCTCCCCTTGCCTCCCCTGGGGAGGGCAGGCAGAGCGTTCCATGAAGCGTGTCCCTGCATGATCTGCCCCGCTGCTCTCAGCTGTTGGCAAACACGTGTCTCTTGCTTGGCAGCACCGTGGGCTGGAGCCCGGCCATGGCTCTGGGGCTGGAGCTGATCTCTGGTGGGATTGCTTGGGAGAGGAGAGCCCAGTTGCTTTGAAGTTGCTGTGCTGTTTAATATTAAAAGGCAGTGGTATTCGCTTGCATGTCTTGGCCAGGTCAGTTTTGTCATGGGGTGTGTTTGCACAGTGAGAGCTTGTTTGGAAGAAAGCAAGAGAGGCCAAAAGCAGCCTGGCACCAGTGTGTCTTGCGTCTGGGTAGATCCTGGTTCTGGTTTGATGCATTCCAAGACATCCTTTTCTGAGAGCTGGGAATTCGTCTGCCTGGGGATCCTGATCCCAGCGGTGGGAACACCCTGGGTCAGCTCCTGGGGCTGAGCGCAGCAGGGCCGCGGATGCTGTTCTAATATACATACATGATCCCATTCCAAGTGTGGCGGTCGCGCCCAGGGATCGGCGCGGCAGGAATGCCGAGCCCAGAAATGAGCCGTGACGTTATTTTAGGCTCGGAGACACTTCATGAGAAGTGATTTAAAGGATTGCAGCTGTTTGATTTCACAGATGAGGCGAGTGAGAGGGGATGCTGTGGAGGGGCAGGAGGCAGGGGGAGAAGGCTTAGGTGTTTTTCTTTCCCCATTGCCTAAACCCCATGGGAATATCCAACAAAATGGGGGAAAAGATACATTTCAAATGAATAAGCAGGAATATGCTTTGTGCATGTGGGCACCATCTCCCAGCAGCATTCCAGGCGTTACTGCTGGGTTTGGAGCTGGCAGAGAAGAGCCAGGAGTGATCAAGTGAGGGTGTTTGTTGCCTGGTTTCACTCTTAGATGCCAGCTTCGGGGCAGGGCTGTGATCCCGTGGCTCTGATCCAGAGTGAGCTCTAATGGGTGATGCAGGGAACTGGCTCTTCCACAGGGTAGGTGGGTCCCCAACTGTATCGGGGTGTTGTCATCCTCTTCCTCCTCCTCACTGAGACATGTCTGGTCCCAGGGATGTGGAAATGGTGTGATATTTTATAGTGGCCTTCAGTATAATTCCATCTTACCAAAAAATAGCCAGTGAAAATACTGGATTTTTGTGTTTTTAAAGGGAAGAAGGAATCTGGGTGGGAAGGTTCTGTTTGATTTGACTTTCTTTACCTAAAACTAAAATCACCAATCATCATCAGTTTCTTCTTAAGAGCACTGAGCGTTTCTTGATCAAAGTGCAGGGGAAATGCTTTTGTTTCCCATATTCATTAGCTGTACTGATGGGTGCTTAGTTGGCTTCTCTCGTGTTCAGCTTGGAAACAGAGGAATTGTTTGAATGCTCCATGACCTTTAGCTAAAGGTGAAAAAGCACATTACTTATGCTCTTAACCTTCTAATGTGTCTGAACTTAACACTCTCTCAAATGAAACTTTTCCATGAAGGAGATTCATTTTCAGGCAACCTGCAGGTATTTTCTGTAAACAGATCAATTCTCCTGCATAGCACATGGGCAGAAGGGTTCCCTGCTCTTCCTCCTGTGTGGATCCAGTTTCTTGCTGTGCCCTCCTTACCAGTTACCTTTCTGTTAGTTCCCTGACCTTTCAGAGCTGCAGGAATGATGTGGCTTTGGATACAGGCTGGAGTTTCCAAGAGGGCAGCACCAGCTGCATGAGATGACGAGGGTCAGGGCATACAGCTTCTGTGCCAAAACAGCTTCTGCTTTCGGGGTGCTTTAGTGTTTTACCTAGTGTAGAGATCCTGAAGAGGTTTGGGGATTGGTAAGATTGGAGTGTGTGCACATGCATGTGAAATTGGTGCTCATGGAATCCCCATCGGGGAGCATAATCCCTTCCCTGCCAAACAAGAGGTGCTCTGCATGCCTGCTGTTTGCCCCCATTCCCTGCACACACTTCAGCTGAGATGAAGAGGTGAGCTTGACCCTTCTGCTCCAGCTTTGAGACCATGCTTTCTCCAGTGCCCGGGAACAGCTCTGTAATTCCTTCATTAAACTCCCTGTTTGCAAACCTGCATTTGTGCCGGAGCGTCCCAGCCTGATCGCTTGGGTGCTTTTGGCCTGTAATAAATAACTTCCTTGTCTGCCTGAACCAGAGACAAGAGGTCAGTGCAGACTTGTGTGTTGATTTGGTGTCCTAGCCAAACGATGGCCTGGGGCGAACCGAGTGCCTTCCCTGCCCACACTCCTCCTCCCAGCAGGGTTTGTTAAACCCAGCGTCCTGCCCTGGAAGGTGCAGTGAGGAGATGAGAGCTGCTGAGAGGGCAGGAGCTCGCTGCTGCCTGCAGTGACACGGTCAGCGAGGCGATGCCAGGTTAGGCTGTGGAGGGACAGTGTGTTTTGCATTACAAGCGCCAGGCGCCTTCGCTGCTGTGTTGGATTTCCTTGGAGTCATGATTCACACTTGTATGTGCTGGAAGCAAAATGCCAGCCTGTGTCAGGGCTCCGGGAGCTTGCGGAGCGGAAGAGTTCACAGTGCACCACCTCTGAGTGCAAAGAAAAGCCTCTGTAGCAGCTGCACAGCTGTGCCCCCCCGCATGAAACACCCCCCGGTTTGTGCCAGGGATTCACATCCCGAATCCTGCCTGCTGCGGTCCACAGAATGTGCTAAGGAATGACGTGAAAATCAAAAGCATGTCTTGGAAATAGTGACTCTGATTGGATCTGCCACGAGGACTCAGCACAATCTCGCTCCTGAGCCTTTCCAGTGAAGGATTGCATTAGCTTTGAGAGGAAGATTGGCTTTCTGCTGTGGGTCTGAGGGAGCATGGAGGTGAAGGAATGGGACAACTAATTCCCTACCCTGGGGTCTCTCTCCCATTGCCAGGAAGGAGTTGGCTTACAGCAGTTTGGATTTAAAGCTCATTTTCCTTAGGATACACAGCCTTTATCCAATGCAGTTCTTTTTCTTCAAGCCACTGTAAATGTCCATGATAGCTCATTAACCTGCTTTTTGAATGGGATTTGATGCAGGGGGTGATGCTTTGCTTTTAGTTAGTTTCAAGATTGTAAATCCACAGGGAAAGAAAGAACTTTTGCTGCCTATGTGGTTTGGCAGAGGTAGAGACCCACTAAAGGCACATTTGGAGATGCAAAGCCTTTGCCTGTATGCCTGGTGCACGTTGTCTCACCAACCTCTGGAGACACCTTCAAGACTGGGAGGCTTTTGTTGATTGTCACTGTCCCCACATTTATTCAAAATGCTGAGCAAGCCAGGTTATTTGGCCTGAAGGATTTGCTGCGGAGGGATGAGGAAATGTAGGAGAGCTGAGGAGGGAATGTGGAAGGATGAAAGGGTCCTACATGGACCTGCAGATAGGCCATGGGTGTTGTGTGTGGTGGGGGATGGTGGGGAACAGCTGCAGAAGAGATAGGGTAATGAGCAAAATGACTGCGTGCTTGTAGGGTGGAAGTGTTGGGTTGGTTGTGTGAAGAGCTGCTCGCCCCATGTGGGTGTTTGTGACCACAAGTGACTTCAGGAAGCGCAGCACCAGGCGTGGGGAGTGGAGGAAGGGCAGACGGGTCACTCCGGCTCAAAGGCGCCTGGATGCGACTGGAACACGAGTCTTGTGATGGAGAGAGGCTCAAAAGCAGCACTGTAGTGGATGTGGTGCTGCTCTGCAGGCACCTCTGGCTGGGGGGAGAAGGCTGGGGCTGGCTCCAGCACCCGGCTCTGGTCAGATGACTGGGAAGCCATAAGAGCCGAGAGCTGTCCCACCGAGACGTGACTGCTTCTCTATGAATGGCATATTCAGATGGCACAGCTAAACAGCCCTGCTTTGCTCGAGGGGCAGGGAAAAGGGTGTCAGGAAGGATGCATTGCTGTGCAGCTGGTACAGATGCTAATGGTGCTGGCAGCAGACGTGGCCTCAGCGCAGGGATGGCAGCAGGATCAATGCCTTCCAAGAAGGGGCCACGTGCAGTGTGGTCACCTCCTAAAACAAAAGGCCAAGTCAGCAGCTTCTGGGAGATGGATGGCAATGAGACTGTGTCGGAATAATAAGGGCATTTGTCTTTTTAGCACATGTTGCATCCCCATAGGCAAGATAAAAATGCGTGTATTCAGCCAGGTTTTTATTACTGACCTTATCTTCAACAGTAGAGCTGATTGTGGAGGAGTTGTTGTTTGTTTTATGGATTATTTTCCCTTCCTCCTTACATCTGCAGTGAGCTGCTCCTAGGGTTTTGGGGAGGAAGTTGTGCAGACAGCAGCGTACTTGTGGACAACCTGTTTTGATCAATAACCACCTCCTTTACACTTCAGTGGGAGGCTTGCGGTAGCAGGGGATGGCTCCTCTTTGCTGAGGCTGAGGGCAGTGGGCTGTGTGCAGCCTGTGCTGTGTCTGGACCTCCTGAAGTAATGCTCTGCTGAACCTTCCCCTTTCCTCTTACCTGAAATGGCTTTGGGAGAAACGATTTTCTCCAGGCAAAGGCTAAAAAGTGCATTTCTCGGTCTGATGAGCAAGTGCTGTGCTGCCAGTGCCAAGGGGTATCCAGGCACCGCAGAGCTTTTCCTTTTATTGCTGAAATAGGTCACTGCTGCTGGCAGAGAGAGATTTAAAGCAACATCTTTTGTCAAGGTCCAGGGTGTGCAGAGCAGTGGTGGGGACCATCCCTTGTCTCTGGCAAAGCCACTTTGGCCAATGCACCTTGGGCTGGAGATCTGATCTTCCTCTCTGGTGGCACTGATTGCAGGCCCGATCTCCTGCTGCAGCCAGGGTTGCGCTGAGGGACTCAGGCAACAGCTTATTGCACAGATTCATTGCTGGATGGTCCATATCCTTTGCAGGCTTCAAGTTGAGATATGCTGCTCCGTGCTGGCTGCGTGTTCTGGGAGGGTGGGAATGTGCTTCCCAGGGGGATGGAGTGGGTTTACGCTCCAAAGCCGTGTGGTCAGGTCTTGGCCACTGTGTTGGGTCACTGGTTTGTGTGTCCTCTCTGGCCATTGTCATTGTATAGGGAACAGCTGTGGGCATCAGGAGTTCAGGTGTGCTCTGGGCTGGGGAAACACCAGCGGGAAAGGAGGAGGAAAAGGATGGAGCATGTGGCTGGTATGGGCACTGCTCTGGGCAGCACTGTTCATAACCTCTCTTCTCTTGGGAAATACCAGTGTAAACCAGGACACTGAGGCTGAAGGTGAGCTGTGGGGTAGAGCAAGGTCCCTAGATCCACCACAGCCAGTGAAATGTTGTTGCGGGGACCAGAGGAGTGTGGGACATGCACTGTAAAGTGCCCAGCTCCAGCTCTGTTCCACCAGTGCCATAGTGCATGGAGACACCAGCCCTGCTGCCCTCACCCAGCAATTCCCTGTGGTTAAAAGGTTCCCAGGCAGCACATGAGCTGCTCATGAGCAGCAAAACAGGCCAGGCAGCCTCTTCTGAAATTAGATAAGGGACAGTTTATCAACAGTGAAATAAATAGGGATGCTTTAGCATTGTTTTTTGCTCACTAGTGGACCACACCATTATTAATCGGCCTCATTTAAACTTAAATGCTTGGGAGTGCTTCAGCAGAAATAGCGCGTTGTTAGGAAGCACAAACTATTTGCAATCCAATGCTGGGTGAGCTCGTAACAGTCCTAATCCTTGGTGGAGGTGGCGAGGAGCTGGGATTTGCTCCTCGGTGTGCGTGAGCAGTGCCCTGGCCTGTTTGCCTGCGTGCGAGAGGCGATGAGGACAGTGTGAGACAGCGGCTTGGAGCTGCGCCCGGGTTGCTCTGCAGGTAAGGGGTATCCTGTGCCTGATGCTGTGATTCGAGGCAGTGCTGGTGCTGCTCAGCTGGCGGATGTGGTGGGACCCCGGGAGTGCTGCTGCTGGCGTCACTGCACAGCAAGAGCTGGTGGCTTTGAAGCGGAGCTGTGCGCACCGAAACCCGGCAGGGAGCTCCTGGCTCTCTGCTCAGCTGGGAACGTGGTGAGTGACAGGGGATGGATCCAATACTTGGTGCTGCTCAGGCTGTGCTGCAGGTGCTGTTCTGGCTGTGCTCCAGGTCTCCATGGGTTTGCTCCAGAGCTGTTTTCCAAGGAAGCCAGAAGCACTGGGTGTTTGCGCTTGTTTTTGTGCTGATGGGAGGAAGAGAGGAGGAGCAGTTCGCTGTTCTGTTGCAAGATCAGCTCCAGGCTTCCTTTCTGCAAGCCTTGTGTCTCTGGGGTCTTTTTCTTGGGGGATAATTCTTGCCGCTGTGGGAATGCCATCTGGATGGAACAGTCTGTGGATGCCTTATCTGTATAGATGTGCTGGAGCTGGGAGAGCAGGGTCAGAACCGCTGTTGGCTGTGGTTTAATGTTTGGCTCCATGCGTTGCAGGTCAGTGCATCACTTCCAGCATCACTTTCAAACCTGCTTTTCCTCCTCGTTGGACTTCAGGCACCCCGGGCTGGGCACCTGCAGGCAGGGGAAGGAGAAATCAGCACACCAGCGAGTGCACGTGTTCAGAACGGAAAGTGAGAGGCAGAAAGGCTGTGAGCAGTTATTAGTTTAGTGTGGGGTTATCCTCGGGGCAAGGGACAATGCAGAAGATGTTGGAGACCTTATGGTAGGTGAGGCGGCAGGCTGGAAGCTTTTAGAACTGTTAAAAAGGGGATGAAAACCAGCAGGGCTGGTTTTGTGTTGCTGAGAGCTTTTCTGTAGCGCTGCATTCAGCCTCCTGGCTTTAGCCAGTTTGATTGGTGTATCTAATGAGCCTGATAGACTTGGGTTGTTTAGGGTCAGAGGATTTACCAGGAAGGGGAGGGAGGACGGCACTCTTGGTGTTCCCAAATGGAATAACAACACAAAAAGACCGTGGGGCTGGGTGGGCTCTCACTGAGCAGCATCCCCAGGCAGGGGCAGTGTGGATGTGCGCAGCCTCCCTCATTGGGTGCAAAGGATGTTGGCGGCACCTCTGGTTGGGCCCAAGAACCTCTTCATTCTGTTGCATCAAGAAGTGTGTTATAATGAGGCTGCTTAGGGCTCTTCAGCATCTTATTTATCTAAATGTTGGCTGCATTGCGCTCCTGGGTGGTTTATGGCACTCTTGGTGTCTGTTCCTGGTGATGCTGTTGTGCTGGATCAGCATAGCTGGTGGTTAGAGGGGACCTAGTTCCCTTCACCCAGGTTATATTTTGGTAAATTGCTGTTTTATCAGGAGAATAAGGTCTTGATATTGAGACTTCCAAAGTGATTTTGATTTCTTTGCTTTGGTTTTGTTTTGGAAGCATTCCCACTCCTTCAGCTGAGGAAAGAAGCTTAATTTCTATCAATGTAGGTAAAAAAGGTGCTCGTCTCTTTGCACCTCTTCCTGACTGCTGCAAATCCTCCTTCCATCCCCCTAAACCTGTTGATGTGCCAGGGCCCCTGACTACCCATGGTCTTTCTGCTGCCTTAATTTCTATTTCATTACATGTAACTCTTGCTCTGGAAAGGAACAACATGTACCTTGGAGCTACAGAGGGTTTTAGTTGTTTTATTTCAGGTCTCTTGCAGGTGCCAAGGATGCACGAGACATTGTAGGTCAGGATGGGGACTAAACCCCATTTGTGTGCTTTGGTGGAGAAGAATTCGCATGGCACCCACTGGACGCTGCTCCCTCATGTCCGTATATGAAGGGTGCAGTGGCACTGGCAGCAAGGTGCCTCCCACCGTATGTCTTTAAAACCCTGCTGACCAAAACCAACGCCTCTTCTGAGTCACAGAATCCTTTAGGTTGGAAAAGACCTTTAAGAGCATCGAGCCCAACTGTTAACCCAGCGCTGCCAAGTCCACCAGGCAGTTCCAAAGGGAGCTCCTGAACCTTTCCAGCATTCGTGTTTGAAAAACGCAGACATAGCTCCCAGTGCAATTTGTTGCAGTAACTTGGTGAGCGATTAATGCACCTATGTCCTGCCGGGGCTCCCGCGGCTCCTTTGACGGCTCATCACGGGGCGCAGGGATTCACCAGTTTTTGTCCTCCTCACTGATTTTTAGGTTATGTTTTCTTTTGGTAGAACCAAACCCTGATGTGAGCAAAGCAGAGCGAGGTCACAGGGAGGTGAGTGATGGCTGGGAAGGCAGGAGCTGGTGCTCACCAGCATTGCCCTCAGTGGTGAAGCCGCAGGGGCACGTCTGCTGTCCCAGCCCGTGGCTAATAGCTGGGAATAGCAGCCTTCCCTGTCACTTCAGGCCATGCCAGCAGGCTCTGAGCTCCACCAGCAGTTTTCTGATGGGGGATGAAGAGGAAAAGGCAAAGCTCAGCTGAGTGTGGGTAGGAGGAAAAGGAAGAGCAGATGGTTCTCGGGACACGCAAGAGCCTTCTCTTTCTTTTCTCAAGGGCACAGCCTTCGAGCCTCCCAGACGGGTAATTCTTGTTTATACACCCACAGCAGGTGATGGTCCTGGTTGTGGGCCTGTTGTGGTGTCTTCCCAGACACGGTGTGTTTGGTTTGTAGGTGGATGTCAGGGGCTGCGTTGCCATTTTTGTTTTAAACCAGGACGAGTGTGAACGTGGGGAAACGCTGCAGGCAGCGATTCTGCTTTGGCAGTAAGAGCTAATAGGCTCCTTCACTCCACATGTCTCAGTTTGTCCCATCTGTGATTGAACCAATGGCATATTCTGTCCTGCAGCCCCCCATGGATAGGGGCAAAGGAAAAGCAGCGTCATGAGGGGGTAGCATCCTCCCTTAACACCTGGATTTACCCACGTGGATCATCCCCGTGAAGATGAGTAGATGCTGTCCCACTAATGCCCCTCCTGTGTCACAAGAACCTGTCTGCAGGCACCTCTTGCCCCAGAGGCTGAGGTCTGGACTGGCCAGGCTGGAGGTGGAGACCAGGAGCGTGGGGCTGGCAGGGGTTCCTGGTGTTTCCCAAGGTTGGTCAGAGCAGAAGAGCAGCACCACACCATTGCCTGATGCTGGGAAGAAATGAACCTGATTCCAAACACTGGTGTACTTATCTAGGTGTATGGAGAAGTGGTGTCCATCAGACACCACCATTCTCCTTCCTCCTCCATTTCACATTTGTCATTTCCAGCTTTTGTGCCAGAGAGCTTGAATGTGGGGTAAGGAGTCTGCCTTTCTTGGCTCCCCTGTACTGAGTGCTTACAACTTCTATTTTCCTCCTGGCTTTCCAGAAAGCTTGCATGCAAACATCTTGTTTTACCGTCTAGTGGCCAAAGATGTTGGGCTTTGAATTTCCATTGTACTCCTCAGCGGGCTGGAGGAGAGCGTGGCATCCAGTGCTGGGATGCTTTCCTCACTTACAGCTTCAGAGAGCGGGGTCACTGGGGCTGGGTCTTGCCATTTAAGCCCCCAAATCCTTTCTTTGCTGGCCATGCACCTCGCTGGGGCACTTCTCCAGCTTCCCTAGTGCTGGAGCATGTCAGTCTTCATCTGATCAAATAATATCAATTGTAGCTGCTAGGGCTGTCAGTCCCCTGCCCACACCCCCAGCTGCATGTGGGGTTTTATTTATTGGGGTTTATTTTATTTAGGCTTTGAAAGATCTCTTTTTGAGGGAGTTGGAGCTTTCTTGTTCCCGTTGAGAACTGTTCAAAACAGACTCCCGGGTGGGATTGGTTCTAACATGACCATGTGTCAGTGTTACCAGGGGTATTCTGTGGCAGGGCTCTTTCTGTGCCCTGCTGAAGGTCTCAGTTAATGAGATGATTAGTCTTCTGGTCAAGTATCTATCTGCAAATAAAACCTAGGAGTTGAATGTAGCTGCTAAAATGCTGTTGCTGGAATCAGTCTGTGGCACAGAGCAGGAGGGATCCTTATTTAATTAAAAGCAGGAACATACTGTACTGTACTCTCCAAGGGTCAAGGAACAAAAGAGACGTACACATAATAAGTAGCATAGTGTCCTTTCAAACCCCTTGAGCTCAGCTGTGTTTAAAGGAACACTCTCAAGATAACATTTGTGATTTCTCCTTTTCTCTCTTTCTTTCCCCATACTGCTCTGTGGATTGAAGCTGAAAGCACCCTCTGACTCTCAAGTTTCTTCTTACCTCTTCTTCATCCGGACTTTTGGATGCCAGAAACCCCTGTGTGTGTGCTCAGTACCTGGGTTAAGACTGCTGGGGTCCCTAGTTAAAAGGCTGGAGGCAGGTTGGACCAGGGCTGAGCTACCATGCCAATACCATGCAAGACTGGAGTTACTGGGAACCCTTTGGGAGGGTTCCTTATTTGTATGGTTTCTTCTCAGTTATCAATGTTTATGCTTGCTTGCAAGATGCCACCAGCCTAACGAGCTGTTGTGTGTTTGTTTCCACAGGACGTTGCGCTGTTGGAGTACCAGCATCATTCCAGGGATTTCGCTTCCCACCTCCCACCGGGGTCTATCATGCAGCCACAGCGGCGGAGGCCATCCCTGCTGTCCGAGTTCCAGCCAGGCAATGAGAGGTACCAGCTTCCTGCTTCCCTTGGGATATGGGCATCCCATCTGCATTAGGGAATGTTTAGTTCAGCGCTGTAGTGTGAAGGACAGTTGTGAGAGACCTGTGCAATGTGTATCAGTACAGACTGTGCTCGGCCTTTGTGCCAGTTTAGCTTCCTTGTGCTAATGTCAGTGGCACCTTTGGTTTCTTCATGCACTTTAAGGACATCCTAAAACCACCACCAGACCCACCCCTCTCACTTCTATGGAGCTATACATTGCTGTAACTGGTTGCATTGCCTCTCTTCAGAGTAGAAAATGAAGCTGTGGGGTTGGGTTTGGGCTGTGGCTCCCGAGGCTGAAGGGAGGAGTGAGAAGAGCTCGTTTCCACTGCTCTTCTCTGCTTCCTCTTCTGCTGCTCTTCCTCCCTGCTTTTGTTGGTTTTGTTTCTCTTCCTGCATTCCCCTCACAACTTTCTCTGAGCGGATTTTTCCTGCCTGCTCTCCTCACAGCTCTCCCTGTGTCCCTGTTCTCTTTCACTGCCTCCTGTGGGAGGCTGGCAGTGCTTTTGGGTACTACTCAGACAAGTGCTGTGTGGCTGGAAATGCTGTACGTGCTTTAACCGCAGGGGCTGATCTCCTCTGAAGGCCATCGCTCTCACTCTCTGTTTTGTCTCAAAATGCTGCTCTCAGTTTCTCTTCTGCATTTGATGCTTAGTGGCTTTGGAAAAAAATGGTCTGGAAGTGAAATAAGAGCCTTATGCAAAGCATTTTTTGATGCTTATTTCTTAATTGGGCTAAGAATAAAACCAGTGCAGAGCCAGAGATGAATCTGGTTCTCTAAAATCATAACTGTTAGGGAAGAAGAGAAAGACCTCAGGGTGCTGGATGCATAAGGGCATAGCTGCAGCCAGGACTCTCCTTTCCTAGTGGCATGGATTTGGTGCTCAGCAGAAAACCCTGGGAATCTGGAGGCAAAAAGCAACCTCCAAAGTTAGTTTTGCATTTGCCTTCCTTGATGTGCTCTTCTGGATTGTGCCTGTGGCACCTGCATATACAGAGGGTAATGTCACTTCTGATGTTGTGTAATTGATTGCAGCGTGTTACATCTCTTTGCTTTGATTTCTCAGTGCTTTGATTTCTTAGTGCAGAGTAACACTGTGAACTTGGAAGTGGGTCAGGTTCAGCTAAATCTGGGGGAGACGGGTAAAGAGGACCCAGCAACATGTTCCTGCCTGGTTTTGCTTTTCACACCACTTACGGTTTGCAACATGGAGAACCAGTTCTGCTCTCCAGTAAAAGGAGGGTTTCAAGGTCTCAATATGCTATTTCAGTAAATATATCTTGGTTCTTCCATGTAACTAAAAAAACCCAATTGCAAGCCTTGGTGTCTGCTCTACCACATGCCAAATGTGCTGTGGTCTTCCAAGCGTCTCGCTTTGGCTTACAAATGTTTCAGACTCTCCAAGCTTATTTCTTGTGTTGACAATCACGTGAATGTGGGTAAATGTTAATCAAGGTGGTCAGGTCTAGATGCACATCCAAATGCTTGCCGTGGTTACTTTGCTATCAACCTGAATGGTGAAGGTTTGGCATGCTATAAAAATACCAGACCCAGCTTATATTTCATCCCTTTAACCTGTAACATCTGAAAAATTGAACTTTTGCAAGAACTATGCTGGATTGTAAAGCTAAAAGTGCCATTGAAGTTCAGCTCAGGTGGCATCAGAATGCTGGGATATGGACTCATTAAAAATGGGAGCATCTGGGGACGCAGGTGGGGGGTTCTGCAGACATTGTCAGTCCAATGTAATTATTGAAGTCATTCAGACTGGGTGGCGTTGGGGCTAGGGAGGTGTTAGTCTGTTTTGCAAAGCCAGCTGCTGATTCTGAGCATCTTTAAGCACTACACTTAAGCTTTCCTGTGGGGACTTCACTTTTTCATCTCTGTGGTGTGAGGATAGTACTTGGGGTGCTGTAAATGGAGCCTTTAGGGTGCTTGGTTTGCTCACCTGAGGCTTCCTCTGGTGCTCAAGGGTGAAGATGCTGGAGCTTGTGGAGCAGGGTGGGTTGGTCATCAGTGCCCACCCCAAAACATGGCTCTGGCTTTGCTGGGTGCAGAGCAAAGCCTGGGCAGGGGAGGGTGGTGAAAGCACAGTCTCTGCAGCTGAGTCCCCTTGGTGCATCTGTGAGCACTTTGGCTTTGTTCCTGGGCTGGGATTGATGGTTTTGAGCAGAGGCAGCTGGCTCTCAGCGTGAGGGGTTGAGGAGGAGGCAGTACCTCATTTGACCAGTGGCAAAGTAATGTCCTCAGTGTGGGCACAGGAGGGTAAACAGGGGGAAGCGCAGTGTCTGAAAAGTAGCCCCTTACCATGGTTCCCTGCCTGATACCCCACTTGGTACGCAGTAGTGGTGGGCATGAGACAGTCCTTCCCTTGGAGCTTGTTTCGGTGGAGGGGGATCAGGCTGCTTGATCCCACCTGCCCCGCGGTAGCCGCTGTTCACCCTGGAAAACCATAGGGATTCACTTTGCTCTGGTTTATGGGTCTGTCCCCCAGTTTGGGCAGGTGTTGCTGTCTTCGCATGTGGTATTTGAGATGCAGAAATCCTTCAGGCTTGCTTAGGTGGTCTTCCTGCAGCTTTGCAGGTTTTGTGTCTCTGGCTGCAGTTTTGCTGTAGCCTCCAGGTAGTGCTTAGCTGTGGTCTGGTGAAAGGGGAGCATGCAGTGAAGCATTTCTTTATGGGCACAGTGCTGTAGGGATGAATCAGGTGGTGGTGGCAGAAAGCTGCTGAGTGGTAACTCACCAGAAGGCATGGGGTGCTGAGATGGTCCCACATTTTGGGGCTCCCTGAGCAAGAACCTTGTTGGATGCCAGGCTCATGCAGCTGGGTGTCCCCTGGGAGAACCAGTTCCTGCAGTGTCACACCATGGTGGGCTCTTGTCCCTTGGGAGTTATGTGCCCCCTGCTTATCCTGCATCCCAGTTCTGCAGGAGATGCTGGGGAGTTGCCAATAGCCCTTCTCCAAGTACTTCAGCCCTGAGAGTCATCATCACCCCTTGGTGGATGGGTAGAGGCTTGAACTCCCTGTTGCAGCAATTCTGTCTTGGAAGAAGGCAGGAAAACTTGAACCTCTCCGAATGTGTTGCTGTAGGAAAGTTGGCTCTGTCTGTCTGCAGGGATGTGCTGCTTTCCTTGATGGTTTTTTTGGTAGCAGGCTCTTTCTTGGAAGGATCCACAGACTTCCCCTTAGCTTGCTCGGTTGGCTGTGCCAACTGGACTGCAGGAGCGAGGAGGAGTATTTCAGGCTCTGCTGTTGGTACAAGTTGTACCATGAATACTTGCAGAGGAATGTCCTGGCAAGGTGACAAGGATTAGGGTTTTTTTCATTCCCTCTCTTCTATATATATATATTTTGGTCCACAAAAGAAGTGAGAAAAACCGGGTTGAGCGTTAAATGGCAGGTGCCAGTGGGGTGAGGGCTCTGAGGAATCAAGGAACTGTGTTTTCCTCACTTCTCATACGTGTTAGGATTTTCAAGTGAGGAACGCTGGGGTGGGTAATGGCTCCTCTGGCAGAAACCACGGCTGGAAGTAAGCGCTGTGCCTGTTAACACAGTGTATTCCACCTTTATCCAGAGTAAGATGAGTCACTGTTTTCATAGGAGACTGTTTCCCACTTTGGGAGACCCTACTCCTTTTCCAGAGCCTCTCTGCTTAGCAGTCATGAGGAGTTTGCCTGGTGCTGATCCCAAGTATGACATTTAGGATACGTTAAGCAGCTGCTGTGTTTCTGCAGCCATCCACGATAGTTATGTGCAGCATAGCATGAGAGCAGGGCTAATTAGTGTGCTTACTGAATGTGATGAATCCTGCTGGCTGGGGAGTGCTGGGAAGCCGGGGCAGCGTTCCTGGCCACTGGAATCACGTGCAGCTCTCGGTCTTCATCTGTGCTGGGCCAAATGGCACCAACTGCTCTCGAGTCAACAGCACGGCCGGTCCTGGTTTTATTTATGGTCTTTAATTAAGTGTCTGTGTTTAAAGGTGACCCTTTCCTCAGCAGCGAGCAGTGGTGCAGTGAGATCCTGCAGCCGGGTGTCTTTGTGTCTGTTCACACTCGAAAGGGCCTGGGAGCTGCGGGTTTTCTCTCTCCCCATAAATGAACATGGGAATACAGTGGCTGGAAAGGGCAGATGCTGGTGTGTAGACACTTGGTGACAAGCGTTGCCTTGCAAGAGGCCTCTGCGCTGGCGCAGGCTGATGGTGTGTCCATGGATGGCGTGGAGGGTGGCTGGGGTGCCACAGAGATGTGTGATGACATTAGGTTTTGTGGAGTGAGTCAGTGTGGTGAGGGGAAACCTGGGCTTTGCCTTGGCTGGAATGGAGCATCTTTCCCATGTATGATCTTGAGCCAGATTTATTGTGATTCCAGTTAGTTCAGGGAGTGCTTCCAGGGCTACCAAGAGGGCTTTCCTATGGGGCTCCAAGTTTTGGATGCCTGCAGCTTGTGGACAGGGAGCTTGTGGACAGGCACAAATACTCCTCCTCCTCCTCTTGAGTGAGGCAGTGCCGTTGTGTGGCAGTGTTAGAGCTTCTGCTGGTCCTTCCCATGAATAATCCAGCCTCCGTGTATGGGGATCTTCCATATGCAGGTTTCAAATAAAGCATCTGCTCTCTTCTAAATTGCAGTTGGCTGTGAAACAGTTGTCTGAGGGGGTTGCATGGAGTGCCTCAGGCACAGAGACCTGCCCTTGTGTGGGGATGCACGACCAGAGCATCACGAGGAGGCATGAGGGACCGCCTGGTCACAGCCCTTGCAAGGACCTGCAGGTCCTTGGTGAGCTGAGCATCCTGCTTGAGGTTGTCCCACACCTTTGGCTTGTGAAGACTCAATCCTGCTGCTGGCATATATGTCTGAGGGTGTGGGAGCTGCACCTTCTCCACCTAGACAGGCTGCTCCCATGGGCTCTTGTTAAGTCATGATGGCTTTTCTCCCTCTCCACCTATATGACAGAGGGAATATATCAGCTGGCCCTGTAGGTGTTTTTCTAGCTGTCTGGTGGCAGGTTTGTTCCTACAAACCCTCCAGTTTCTCTCCTGAACAGGTCTCAATTTGCCCAGTCTCCCACTCCTGGCTATCATTAACTGTAAAGGGGTTGCTGAAACCTCTGACAGATCTTAGCGTTGGCTATAAATAATTCACTTCAACACCAGTGGTTTTCTCTATTACTTGCTCTCAAAAGCATTGTATCATCTGTTTGTACCTGTGGGGGTGGAGACATAAAAAACTTGGGTTTGGAGGCAATTTCCCACCAAACCATCTCATCCAGAGGAAATACACAGCTGCAGCAAGGTGATTGCCTTGGTTCTGGTTCCAGGAGACAGACAAAGCCAGTTTTCCAGCCTGGTTGTGCTGCTTGGCTCCAGGATGTAGGGAACAATATTTGCAGATGGGAGGAAAACTTAAAACATGCCCTTGCTTGGAAGTTGATGGGGGCAGACTCAGAGGTGCTGCTGTTGCTTTGTGCCCTTGGTGCAGGAGGCAGTTACTCCTCCTGCTGCTGCCTTCTGCTGCTCAGCTGATAGAGACGGGAAGGTTTGAAGAGCGAGGGAGGGCTGTGCTGCTCTGAAGAGCCATGCAGTGAGTTCCTGAGGTGCATTAATGGGATGGGAAAGTCGTCTTTGGCTTCTTAGTGTTTGTATTTGCCTATTTCCCTGTGATTTGGCTTCAGCAAAGTGAGGATGATAAAGGTAAGATGCATTTAGATCACATCAGGGCTGCTCTTACAAGCCCCCAGGGCAGCTCAGGGTGTCTCATTTGCTCCTGTCTCCCATCAGAGATGCTTCCTCTGTATGCACTGAGCTAGCACTCAACCCCCTTTTTTCAGCCCATCTCATACCCTGCTGGTTCTGGTGGTGTTATAGATGCTTTCCTGGATTCCATTACCTGCTGGACTGAGCTGCAGGTGCCCCGCACTTCGAATTACATCTGCTCATACCTTCCTAACACACCGCATGAGTCTGCTGAGGAAGCTGCCCCAGTGGATGGGTGACGCAACTGGCAGGGTGCGATGAGTTTGTCTGATTAGTAATAAACCAAAGGTCTAATCTTAGGTTATCTAGGTCTTTTGGACTGGGACCTGCCCAAAGCAGAGCTGTACATGGATGGATGGAGGTCAGGCAAGCCCTGGGCACCCAGCCTGGTGCGTCAGCAGCGCTCACGCTGCTTTTACGTAGTTCAGTGTTTGTGGCAAAGGGCTGCGGGTGAACACCAACCCGCCCCACTTCGTAATTAACACTGGCATTTGGGTTATTTCACTTAATCATGCGTACCTCCCATGCAATTAAAACCACTCTTTCCCTTCAGCAGAGTAGGAACCTCTGGAATAAACCAGCCAGGTGGGAACTATGTGGAAAATGCAGCTAAAGCCCAGGCTTGGTGTAACGGCAGGCTCTTCAGGCAGGGAGCTGAGAGCAACGTCACCGCTGTATAGAAGTCTGTTGTAAAGAGCTTGCTGCAGGTGTGGATGTAAAAGAGTGAAAGGTGTGAAGGCTTCAAGCACTTGTATTTGCAGCCAGGACAGGCTGAGCGGGTTGTGTCAGGCAAAGCCATCTCGGGAGCGGCTGGAAATTCCAGTGGATAAAGTTAATAGCTGTTCCAATGGATGTGGAAATGGAAATAAAATAGCACCCTATAACATTGCAGCTGCTTTCCCTGCCATGGCCCCTGTCTCGCGGTGAGTAACTGCCTTTGTAAAGCTGAGTGTTGCTCTTATCTTAGAAATACATGGTTTTTCCTTGAGCACAGCAGTTGTGGCGGATTCCTGACAACTGCAGAGATTTCAGAGCCATCCGGTGCCCATGAGCAGCGTCTTGCTAATACCAAGAAGGAGAAGAAGTGAAAATAAATCCATGTGAGTTTTAATTGCCTCAGCCCAGCAGAGCCTTGGGTGTTGGAATATTTTAGCACCTGCCCAGCTCAACAGTTGCTCGTTGTTCCTGGGTTTACAGCAGAGCCCGGAATGCTGGCGTGCAGCTGCGGGCAGGGCTTGGGACAAGCCAGTGGGAAACTTGAGAGGTGCCAGGAGGTATTTCTGGGTTTGCTGGGAAAGGATGAGGATCATTCAGCGTGAAAGCGCATGCAGGTAAAGCGGGCTGTGCATCAATGCCAGCTTCAGGAGCTGTTTGCTGTGCGAGCCGTGCATTCGCCCTCTCATAGCTTGGAGTTGGAGCGGCAAAAAGGCAGTGCCGGAGCCTCCCTGCTTTCCCATCCCCTTTTAGTGGGGAGAAGGAAGAGGCCGAGCCAGATTCTGCTTCTATGTGTCAGCAGCAAAGCTGCTGCCCTGAATCCCAGCGCCGGCCACATGTGCCAAACCCACAGCAGCAGAGTCTGGCGAGCACATGCTCTGTGCCTGCTGCTCATGTTTCAATAAGGGCTTTTTATCCTCATGTGGTTTATCTTGCTTCCTTGGAGCAGGGATGAGGTGGCCGCACTGCAGAGGGCTTTGCTCGAGGTGGCCTTCATCGGGGTTCCATCTCTGGATGTGGTCCAGCGCAGTTACAGCCGCGGGGAGGACTTGCTGACTTCAGAGGGCTCTCGGTCCTTCCCTTTGTCATCCTCTCTGGGATATTTAATTAGGCAAAAATCAACATCAGCAGTTGCAGTTATGGGTGGGACCAAGCAATGCACAAGACCCCATCTCCCGTCATTGCTCTTGACAAAATGTGTTCCCCTTCTTCCTCCCCTTTGAGTAGCTTCTGAAGCTGTTCAGTTTGTCAGTGTTTGGTAACTGGGGAGGATCCTTCCCCATGCACCTCAGGAGACCTTTAACAATCTCGTTCAAGAGGAAAAGGAAAAAAGCCCCTTTTTTTGTTGTTCACAAGCTTTGAATCTCCTGTGCTTCATCTTGTTTTTATGTTTTTAAGAGACACTTCTGCCTGAAGTGTTAAAAACACACCCTTGGAGCTGCGGCAGCAAAGCCAATCCTTGGGCATAGTAAAAGGTTTAATGTATTTTTGTAGGATCCTTTTACCGTTCCCACAGGAGAATCCTGCTGGAAAAATAGAGCTGAAAAAAAGTTTTACATTTGTTTAAAAAGAAGGAAAAACCAAACCCAATTTCCAACTGCATTACACTTACCAGGTGAAAGATACTTGAGCCCGACGTGACCTGTCAGTGCAGTTGCTGTCACTGGATAATGTCCCTTTGCAGCTTGCCAGGTCTGTGTCAGGGATGTGTGACTACATGTGCCTGTTTTCTTTCCTCCCCCATCCTGGAAAAATAAATCCCTACTGTCTAGCCATGGAGGAGGGTGCGTTTTTTCCCCAGCATATAATCTTTGCTACTCCTATAGAAGATGCTAAATATAAACAGTGGTGCAGGTACCATTGGCTCCCTTAAGCCAAACGTGGCAGGAGGGATTTCTGCCTGCCCACAGGGGTATATATGGGCCAGATTTGAGGATTTTGTGAGCTTTTGGCCTTATTCTGGCCAGCCCAACCCATGTGGCATGACAGGACAGGCTCAGACCTGCAGCCTTGTTCACTTAGCCCTGGTGTAGGGACAGCAGATGCAGTGTGCCCAGCAGCCGAGCTATGGAGCTGTGCATCCTGGATGCAGGGACATCTGCCTCCCCTTGAGCCCTCTGTCCTCCTTGAGTGCCTTGCAGTCACTGGACAGAGGTGGTTTGCTTTCTAAAGGCTCCTTCCTTTCTCTTTGTCCCCAGATCTCAGGAGTTGCACCTGAGAGCAGAGGCACATTCCTATCTCTCTGACCTGACCAAGCCGTCAGACTTGGAGTTCATTGAAACCAAGAGGCCACGTCTGGATCTGCTGCAGGACCCCCTGGTGCGGCACTCGCCTCTCCTGAACCAGAGCCAGCAGGGAGGCACAGAGGATCTCTCAAAGGTAAGGGGTGTGGGATCTGTGTCTTGGTATCCCCTTGGCTTGTATAGAGCAACCTGTGAGGCTCTGACCTGCTGCTGAAATCAGTGTAGATGGAGGTTCCTGATGCATCAAGCAGTGCTTGGTGGTGTTGGATGATAGTCGCTGAGATGGGGTGAGTACTATGGGGAAACAGAAGCCTGTCAGCTCTCCCCATAACTGTCCTAGCCATGGGCTTGCGTTTACTGGGCTATTAGATGCACCAGAACAATTTTGAAGCTCCGGTAGGCTGAATTGGGGATGATCATGTCTGGCTTTTCTGGATACTGTGCCCTGATTTGATTTTTGCTTGACCTTTCTCGTTCATCACATCTCTTTATTTAATATTTGTGTTTGAAGGGTTTGAATCGGTTGCTGGTGGTTCTTTAATACAATCTTCCCCAGGAAAGCCTCCCTTGTCTCATTTAACAAAGCAAATTGTTTACTTGCAATTGTCCCCTCTGCACATGTAATGAATGTTGCAAAAATAAATCCCTTGCTCGTGTGCCTATTTGGTTTTACTTTAATGCTCTGTTGGGGTAAATTGTGTTTGATTTTTACCTGGAGCTTGGACATGTTCCTGGTTGGCAGGAAAATCTTAATGGGTAAACATGCTGGGAGCAGCTGGTTTGTGCTGCCAAGGAGAGCTCCAGTGCTGCGAGGGTTAATGCAGCTGCAGGCTGGGCTTGAGATGTCTGAGCCCTCAGTGAAATGAAGAGGAAGCTGCATCCTTACCCAGGGTGATGGGAATGATTTGCTGTATTGCTGTGTGAGCGGATTGAAATAGCGTGTGAGCAAGAAAGCTCTTGCTCGGGACTGCAGTGGGGATATTCAGACATCTTTTTACCTGTACAGAACTGCAGGCCCTATGTGAGATCCCTCTGAGCTGTCTCGAGTGAGAAGGACTTTTAGCTTTGAGGTAGTTCAGATGCCAAAGGAGGCCTGGAGGAGAGGGCTGCAGGAACAGCCAATTGGGGATGGTGAGCTGATGCTGTGAGGGATGGAGCAGTTCATGTTTGAGCTCTTAGACCGTGAGAAATGCACCAAACACATCAGCTTGCTCTCCTTCAGCTCTTGATGGTGTGTTGCCTTGGAAAAGATGCCTCCGAGGTGCTGTGACCCTTCTGTGTCCCATCTTTGCTGCTCCCTCTGAGATGCTTCTTAATGAGGTGATGCTATGACTAGCCAGGAGCACACTCTCCATGCCACCAGGATGTGTTGTGATGGCTCTGAACCATAGAGTGTACTTGGGGGATGCTGGGTTGGGTGGCTGATGGGGAAAATAAAACTGTTGGCCATGAAACCAAAAACATCCCTCCCCAAAGAAGTGAGGAAACCAGGGCAGCTTTTCTGCCTGCACATTATTCCCATCAGCAGTCCTGTTCTGCCTCTCAGCAGAAAACCACATATTGTCTCAGCTATTTGTTTCTAATAGGCAAAACTGCTCTTGAGGCATTAGTTGGTCAGTTTAGGGGCTGCATTTGCTTCTTGATCTGTGACACCTTTCCAAGAATTATGTGCGTTTTATGGGGCTTGAAACATTTGTTAATGAAAGGGAGGGAGAGGGAGAGCTGTGAGATACAATTCAGTGAGACAAGATTGTGCTTTTAGTGGAGCCATTGGTAATTTCAGAGTCTGGAAGGAAGGAAAGCGTGGTGTCTCTGGCTGGGGAGAGCCTAAATGGAGCTGGGATTAGTTGCTCAGAACTAGCAGGGGCTGTTTCCAGAGCGGGTTTGATGGAGCTCACTCCAAGACTGGGATGATCTCAGTGCTGTTCAAGTGGTTGGGAGCAGAAGGCAAGTCCGGGGTGTAAGACACCCATTCTGAATGTGTATCTGCCTTTCCAGCTTGGGAAATTGGGTTAATAGCAGTCTTATGGCTTTATTTCTGAGCAGTCATCTTCAGACTAGTTTATAAACTGCTTGTGGATGTTAAGGGTGTGGTAAAGCTCCTGCAGTTGATCTGTGTGTTGCCCTGAGCCCCAGTGTGCTGAAGGAGCTGTTCTGGGTGCACTGTTCCAGAGGAAACGCAAAGAGCTGAAACTTGTCTTTGGCAACAAGCTCTGGACACTTGCGTATCTGGGCTATTTATACATGTGAAACTGCTCCTTGCATCCATGCTAAGCCAGCAACCATTTGGTTTGGCACTGGGCTCTGATGGTGTAAATCACCATGTAAGAACAGCTGATAACGGCCTTCTGAGAGGCTGTGCTGAGCTCCAGGGCTGCCACAGCTCCTCTGCCTGATGTGACCTCCTAAAACACCAGGTCGCGATGCAGCCCATCCTGGCAGCTAATTCCCACTGCTCCATCCCTTAGGAGACCGGCCCACACTCCTCTTTGAGCCGCACTGTGTTTTCCTGCTTGTTCAGCATGTCCTTGGTTCTCAGTGTTATCCTGCAAGCTCTAGGTGAGTGCAGAGACAGAGATCTGCATGGACCAGAGTGGTGGCACATGCACGGTGGCAAGACATGTGTCCTGGAGCGGTGGCACACACATGGCAGCAGGGCATGTGTCCTGATGACCAGAGCTGAGAGAGGAATTTGCTGTTCCATCTGTGCTGCTGACTCAGTGCCTGACAAAGTCGTTCAATGCCTTATCTAGGGCAGCTTTGCACACACTGGGTGAGATGCACCATGTGAGCCCAGTATTACTAAACACGCTGGTGGCTGTTTAGGCAGAGGATCCGAGGAGCTGTTCACTTACCCCTTACCCCATTCCACATCGTTGCAGTCACTGCGTGGGGAGGAGCTGA
Organism: Psittacus erithacus; assembly: GCA_009867235.2. Lineage (NCBI taxonomy): Eukaryota > Metazoa > Chordata > Aves > Psittaciformes > Psittacidae > Psittacus > Psittacus erithacus. The sequence continues at coordinate 35,984 of WYDI02064402.1, forward strand.
ATTAACTCATCTGAGTAACAGTGCTGGGGCTGCTTTTCATTGGGATTTTGAAGGTTGAGCTGATTTTTGCACAGTAAAGAGCTCCACAAAACCCTCCAATAGAAAGGGCAGGGTTTCGTTATCCGCTCTGGATGCCCCTTGCACTGTCCCGGGGGATGTAACTGTGATGCAGCAGCAATGGTTGTCGTTCTTGGTCACTGGATACCTGCTGGTTTCAGAGCAGCAATGGAGCTGAGATGCAGAGTTGGGTCTGTAGTGGGGTGTGAGTTTAGCATGTCCCTGGTAACTACCAGTTACATCGGATTTACCCACCTTCAGCCCAGGGCAGAGAAGTTAACACCATTCCTGCACATTTCCAAGGCCTTTGTTTTGGGCCATACATAATCTGTGCTCTGGACACAGATGAAGCAATTGATGTGGCAAATGCTGGTAACAGGTTCCAGAGCGTTTTCCCCAGGAAGCAGCGGATCTCTTAGGTCTTCTGTTACTCCTCTACCTCTCCCAAACACAGGGTGAGCTGGGCCCCTTTTCCTCTTTCAAGATCACTGTAACCTCACTCCTATCGAGGCTCAGTTTGCAAGGAGAAGGTAATGTCTTCTATTAGATCAGTGCATTACAGCTACAGAAAACAGACGTGCTTTTGGGCAGCGAGCCTTTCAAAAGCAGCAGCTTTACAGCTAAATCTCACTTGGTCTAGTAAAATATATTACCTTTCCTTTCAAACCTCACATTGCTCATATCCTCAAATGTTGGTGTTTCTTTCCTAGCTGGGGAGCAGAATGTTGTTTTTCGTGCCTGTTTTCCCCCGCTTCAGCATCTTTTTCCCTGCAGAAGGGTTTGCTGTCACATTGCTGCAGGGCTGTAGTCCTGCTCCTGCTGTTGGACATGGTCAAGGAGGGCTCAGGTGAGCTCAGTCTGCTGGGGGAGGAATTAAACCTCCCCATGCGCTCTCTGGGCTGACAGTGCCTCAGAGAAGGTGCTCCCTTGAGCTGGCTGAGAATAACCAGGCAGGGCTAAAGCAGGACTGCTTTTTCAATCACTGCAAGCCTGGATGTGAGGATTGCTGGAATTGCTGCCGTGATGTAGGCTTGCCGGGTGTGCTCTTGGCAGGGATGCAGGAGCTGGTTCCCAGGACCCTTGGTGGCTTCTGCTTTCTTTCTGATCAAGTCACGGACCTGCATCACGTAACAGCAGACAGGAGCAAACCAGACGGCCCCAGAGCAGGCCAGGAATGGATCAGTATGATCCCTGTCTCCGTGCATCCGTGTGTGGCTGGTGCTGCGTGCGATCCTACCCCGTAGGGATGGTAAGCGTGGTGCGTCTGGTCGAGCAGTGCCTGCTTTTTTCCTCCATCTCATCCCACTTCTTCCCTTCCATCTCTTCTTATTCCTATTATGCTTCCACTGTTGTTCTTCCCATTTCTGAGAGCGCTTTTCCACCACATATGTGGTTTGCTGCTCCTTCCTATAGGATGTGAGTCAGTGATCTGCATTTAGTCCCTTTGCAAGGGCTGGCTGGCTGCACTTGCGTGGAGCCTATTGCTCCAGCAGGAATATGCTCACAGGAACCATGTAATCCCATGCGTACGGGGCTGGGTGGAGGCTTAGGAAACCTGAACCTTGCTGCCATCTGCCCTGGCAGGCCCCTGGTCACCGGGTGAGTCTCTTCCCCTTTCTGTATCTCAGATTTCCCCATCTGCACAGGGACAATGCCACTTCCCTCTTTTGTAAAATAATTAAGAACTATTGATGGAAAAAAGCTTTTAAGAAGCCATGTGTTGTTAGGGCTTGGACTCTGCTTTACATTGTTGAAGGGTTTTAATTTCTTCCCTTTCTGCTTGAGTGTTTTTGTCGTGCTACAGCCTTAAAAAATGGAATAAGAAAAGGGAAGAGGGAGTCATGGAAAAGACAGCGCCAAGGCCAGGAAATATGTAAGGCAAAGCAGAAATTAGGGCAAAGGGTATTTTGCTTTGATGCACATTAATGTAGCTTTAAAAGCAGTTAATTGAAAAAGGAGGAATTAACACATTTAAAATGCCTTTTTAATGATGCATTGCAGCCAGCAGTGTGCATGCCAGATTTCACACTGGCTGCCTGTTCCAGAGCCCAGTTTACAATAAACTCCTGGAAGACAGGCTGTGGGATGGAGCCTGAGAACTCCTGCCCTGGCCACAGGCTGGCAGAGCACCCAGGACAACCGAAAAGCCTTTTGGGAGCTCTGTTTCCTCCTCTGTGGCCACTGCCTTGGCATTGCCATTCCCTGGAGCTGCTCCATCCTTGTGCTGGTGGAGAGGAGCAGGAGGATGGGGACTCCGGTATGGGGAGGGATGCTCAGAGGGGCAGTACCACAGCTCCCAGCGCGTGTAGATCATGCATGTAGTGCATGGTAAATCACCAGTTGCGTTCCTGCTCCATGGCTTTGTTATGGGAACATTGATCTGTTGCTGGGATTAACCTCTCAGAGTTTCCAGTGGGTTGGTCTCGCAGTTATTAATGAAACTGGCTGGAACTTGTGTTGACCTTGGCAGAGGCCCCAGTTGGCTTGGAGGTAACTGGCAAAAGCATAATCTCTAATTGAGTAATCCAGCACTGGGGGAAGGGAGCAGAGGGGGTGGGAACGCAGCAGTGCTTTGAACTGGGAGAGCGGGATGTGTAGCAGCAGAGCGCTCCGGAGGCAGTGAGCAGGGAAGAGCCAGGCAGCATCTTGGTTCCCGCACCCCGGGCTCCCTCCTGTAGGAACCAGCCCTGAATTCCAGCGCCTCCCTGGGATTTATTGCCTTGGAACAATAGTGCGGAGGGACTGGAGAACGGGATGAAGCTGGGAGCATTGGCTGTCACTGGGCATGTGTCCTCCCGTAGCCTGAGTCTGTGATATGGGTCACCCTGGGGTCTCCCTTCCCCACCAGAGGTGGTTGTTCACTTTGGAAAACAGGCTCTGGGCTCCTTACTGAGGCTTTTGATGGAAGCAGGGCCCCAGTGACAGCACAGAGGTGTCTCCCTTGGCCATGCCCCTCTGCCATATAAGAGTGAGCTGTTCCCTTGGCCAGCTGTGGTCATATCTGGTGGGGAGGGGGTGGCTGCCAGAAAGCCCCATGGGACACTCAGGAAGAGGTATCCTGCAGCAGCACTGATGAAGAGGGGACACACTGATAGTGCCAGCGCACTGCCACTTGCTCCGGGTTATCCAAAACCCAAGTGAGGTGTGGAGTTCTGTGCCAGTGCGAGGCTTCATGAGCCCTGTGGAAGGTGAAATGCCTCAAACATCTTGCCACAAGAAGAGTAGTTCTTGCCTCAAGGACTGCAGGGTGTTAATACAAAGCCTGAATGCATTGCATGGCTTCCCAGCCGCTTCTATGGAAGTGTCTCTAACCTCAGGTCTGAGCAACGAAATGAAACAATTTTAGTGGGTACAAACATGCCTACATCCTTCCTGCTTTTGTCCTTCCCCTGCAGAGACCAACACTTACTAACTCTCCTTGGCTGGGAAGCAGGCTGGGCTTTCCCCATGGTCTCAATGCTGATGGTACAGTTGGGCACCCATCAGGAGTGGGTGGTGCGGGGTTGCAGAGTTCAGGGGCTGCAGGATGATCCTGCTGGGATGTGTTCACCATCCACACATCTGCCGTGTGGTTGCTCATTGCTCTTGACTTCTGCTGATAAAAATCTGGTTGCAAAAGACTACCTGGGGGAGGAAAGGGGGAGACGACTTAGCATTGGGGCAGCAGTGATTCAAAGCTATTTCTGGGAAGATGAGGGAGATGTTGGCATTCCCTGCCATTCCAAGCATATTTAAAAGCTGAAATATTTGCATTGTTCACGTTGTCACAGTGCAAACACTTCCAGCTGGAATTCTCCTTCCCTCTGCTTTCCTCCCTGCTCTAGAGATCACTTCAAATCACAGGAGGATGAGTGTGAGTATGTGGACCCCCTGCTCACCTGTGTGCGAACACACACCTTTGGGGTTGTGCAAACAGTCTGGCTCTTGTGGCATGCCTGGGAGTTCATGGCATGGCCCATGCCAGGATCACTGTGTGGGCTTGTCAGCAGCCTGTGCCATGCACCAGGCTGGGATGGGAAGCCAAGGGAACAAACAGCCGGAGGAGTGGTGCATCTGGAATGGGATGTTCCATCCTGTGCATGGATTCATGATGGTCTCATTTGAAAACCAGGCACTGCTAGGTGCTGCATAGTCCTTGTGAGATGTTCGGCTCTACCAGCCCACCCTGGGATGTGGGAGTAAAGGGAAGGAGCACCACAATGGACAAAGCCACTCATTTTACTCCCGTTTTTCAGCTGAAGTTCCTATGGCTGAAGAACTATGGTCAGAGAGGCTCGGATGTGGCAAGGAAGGCTCTTGTGGACTGTGGAAATGCTCTGGATCCAGGATGCAAACCTAAGCTTGACCTTCCCCAAGCTGTTCCCAAGCCACAGAGAGCTGGGTTAAGGCCCTGCATGGCTGGAAAAGCGATGGGAGAACAGATTGTGCCTCAAGCACAGGTTGTTTCACACTTCTTCGGCTCATTTGTGGTGATCGACGTCCCAAACAACCTTTTAAATTGCCTTTCAAGCCGTGGCAGTGAAGGGCGGCGTGCTAAGGCTGGCTGCTCCTCGGGAGCCGGCTTCATCATTTACATAATTGGCCTTTTCTGTTCCATTCAGTCAATATTACAAGGCTCTCGCAGGGCGACATCTCACCTGATGTGCTTGAGGGAAACAAAGTCCCTTGACTGTGTCCCTCACCCCTGTAATTGGAAGAAATATTGCCAGCTTTTCCTGCCTGCGATGGGGCAGCGCTGAGCTGAGCGTGGTGCCTCATGGAGGCTTTTCCTCTCCATCTACAAAGTGTTTACCTGTGTTATGTGGATCTAGTTTTCCCTTTAATAGCAAGGATTCTTATGTGCTCTGTTATGGCCTGGAAATAGAGGAGAGCAAAGCTTGTTTGCTGATTAACTTTGTCAGTGCTCGGGTGGGACTTAGGAGATGGGATTGGGGTGGCAGGAATTGGCACCCATCTCCTGTGTATTGCTCCAAAGCACAAGTATGGTGCAGGGTGAAAGGGCTGTGCCAGCCACTGCTGCTGGCTGCCTGTGGGCAATCCATTTTGCACATTTGTGGTAAAACAGAAACCCCACCTGGGATAAAATTCCAGGGAAGAATTCAGTCTTGGTCCCAGGAGCAACGTCCTGGCTGTTTCCTTTTCTCCCTCCACTTTCAGCCTGATTTGGGTTTCATTTTTCCCCCATCTTTAGGGAAGGGGGTATGGGTGCACTGCTTCAGCTCCCACTGGATCCAGGCACGCTCTGGGATGGGGTATGAGGTTCTTCCCACTTCCATGTGATTTGGCCTGTTAGTGCAGGCAGCAAAGCAGTGGGAGGTTGTTACTGCTTCACAGGCACGTACATCTTGCAGATGAACTCATCTTCCCTCCTTGTTCACATCCCTGCACAGCCCTTCTTGCCAAGGGTCCTCCTGGGGATGGCGAGGGGTTTGCAAGGAGCGCTTGGCTGTCTGCTCTCTGATCGCAGAGCGCCGAGCACATCTTTGGTGCTGTACTTTTCCACGCTTATGAAATGCAGCTCATCCACAGTTCTGACTCACACAACGAAAGCCAGTGAGTTGTGACACCGATCAGATTAATTCTGTGTGCTGTGTTATGAGGAGGAGGGTATTTCATGCTAACGCCTTCCTTCCCAGCGCCGGGTGGAATGCCGTGGAGGGGATGCAACAGCAATCGATGGTGTTTGCCTGCCATTGCTGGAGGGGCTGGCGTGGGGGAGCGATTTCAGAGATGGATTTGGCAGAGACAAGTTGCTGCTCTTTGTGCCTGTGGTGATGGAGCTGTAATAACATATTGAACATGGCAACAGCCCTTGCTAAAGCTCCGTGACTTCACGTCCGTGCTTCACGGAGCCTCATCTCATAACAACACCCTTAGCATCGATAACAACAGAGAAGCTGTCGAGTGCCAAAGGGCCCAGTTATAATCACTCGCTGAAAACCTCCTTTTCTTTTTGGACCCAAATCTGCTTTTTAAACAGAAAAACACTTTGGCTGCGTGTTAGGCAGAGAACATTCAGAGGCTTTTCTGGCTTGCTCCACCACGAAACGCTCTGCAGCTTTGTGCTGCATGGGGGGGCCTGAGGGGTGATGGACACTGTTGTGCGTCAGGAATGCTGGCTGCGCGCTCGGCGAGCGGAGGAAGGTTGTTTTAGGACAGGCTGACAGGCCCTTGGCTTGTTCTGCTGCTCTCGAAAAATTGAATTCTCATTCTTGGCACCTTTTTCCAAGAGGAGAAGGAGCGAGGGCGCAGCGGAGCCCGCTCCCCCTGCCCTTGGAAATGGGCTTTTGCCCAGCGGCAGAGCTGGCTCGGGGCAGGAGCAGTGTGCTCTGCCCTACCCTGGTTTGGTGAATCGAAAGCAGGAATTAGTGGGAGAGAATCAGTGCAGGGTGAAATGAGCTGAAGCACCTCCTCACAGTTCTGACCCAGATCTACTTAGTCTTTGGTTGTCTTAGTGCTCTGACCAAGCAGCTTCTGCATGTGCCTGTGTTCAGCACAGCCTCTGCTTGCCGTCATCCCGGCCAATGTCTGACAGCCTCTAATCCTGTGGGATGCATGGGAAGAGCAGAGCACTGTCCTCTAGGAGTGCCAGGCAGCAGAGGAGGAGATGGGCAGCAGAGCGGGATTGCCCAGTGCATGCTGTCTGTGCTGCATCCCAAGGGGCTCCCACTGGGGCTGCAGAGCCCACAGCACCTGCTCCAGCACACGCTGGCAGTGGCTTTGTCTTCTTAGCACTTCATCACCTCCTCTGCCTGCACAGTGATGCTTTCTAGGCTTGCTTTTGAACGACCTGCTCCATTGGCTGCCCTGACAGGGGACGTGGCTGATTTCTCTCTTCCCTGCCCTATTCCCTGAGGAGCAGCAGTCATCATTTCTGCCTTCTGATCTCCACTTTGGATGCTATCGTTCCTGTGGCTGCTTAAGGAAGAACCATTGCCTAGTGCACATCAAGCTGTCCCACGTGGTTATGCGACCAAACCAAGCGCAGGCTTTTATTTCAGGCTGGTTTTCATGTCTGTGTTATTTTATCTCGTGCCAGCCATCACAGGTATGATGTAGAGCAGATTGCCCCCAGCAGCTAATGTGTCTCTGCCTCGGCAGCAGGCAGAGTGGCAGATGTAAACACAGGAACGTTCAGGTCTTTCAAGCACTAAAACCTACTCAAGAATAGGCAGGTATGTGTATATAAATACATACTGTGTGTTGTATTAGTGCCCTTCAATATATATGGAGAGGGATTTGTAAACTCATACATCCATGAATGCTTCATGCATATATATACTTTTTCACAGGTTTTTAGGTAATTGAAAAACCTACTCTTTTTGTATATACACACCCTCCCTTTTATTTATCTATATGTCTATATATCTATATCTATATATATCTGCTGCCTCATATACTTGTAAGCTGCTTTTTCAATGGCTTCTTCTCGCTCAGTGATCATGCCTTCAGCAGCCACACAGAAAAGGGCTTACAGTCTCGAGCAAAGCTAAATATTGATTTGAGTCAATCTGGGTGCACTTGGAGACATCACTAGTGTTCATGAATACAGCATAATAGCTGATTGGAGTGGGGGAAATTTCATCATAAAGGCCCCAAAAGGGAGGTTTATTATTGCTTTCTTCCAAATGCCTGAATTTTATTAGCTTCAGTCATTCTTGGCAGGGCAGTGGAATGGGATTTTATAGTTAGCAAAGGAAAAGTAAACACAGTAATCATTTCACAGCCCTGTGCCTGCCAAACCAAGATAGAAATTCCAGCCTTGGTGGGAAGCTGCTGCTTTGCTAACAGATACTAACAAATTCACTGTGGCCCTATTCTTGCCATGGGAGCTGAGATGTTTGGGGTTTTTTCTGCATTAAGAGGCAAGGGTGCTTCATGCCTGGGCAGAGAGTTGCAGTTTGGGTGTCTCCACAGCCATTTGCCATTAGAAACAGTGCTCCTGCCCTGTGTCTTAGGGAGTTGTTTCATCCTGCCCTCTTGTTGGTGTTTGTCTTTCCTTGGTCAGTCGTGCTCTGACTGCAGAGCTGAGTGATGCTCAAGGAGCATCGTGTTTGAGACGCCACAATGGTCCCTGCACCTTGAGCCCATCTTTACCTGCTGAACAGGGGGCAAAAAATACTGTGGCAAACCCCCCCTCCAAATAAATCCAAAACTCCCATAAAATGCTTTGTTTTGCATGTGCTTTTCTGGGCCTGTCCAGGGCTTGGCTGGACCCGCACTGCGTTTCCTGCTGCTGGGACACGTTACTTCCTCCCACCTTCCTGCCCCGCCGGCCACGGGGATGCGGATGAGGATGGTGGTGGGGATGGCCGGCACTGCTGCCCTCCCCCGCCTGCCGCCTCCAGGGCTCAGGATGCAGCCTCCTGATGGAAAAACAGGCAGAGCAGTGAAGGAAATGGCTCCTCGGACAAGCAGGGAATGTCGAGGCTCCCACTTCCACGTGTCTGCGCAATTACTGGAACAATAAAGCATTGAGCGCAGCCGGCGGCTGGCTCTGATGGATGATGCAGTGTTGGCTGCTCTGCACCACCCCTGCTCCCCTGTCAGCCCGTATCCTGCACGGGGCAATGTGCCCTGCTCCGTGCTACACCTGTCTCTTGCAGTGTGCAGAGGTGCTTGCAAGGAGACAGGGCCATGCCCCATGTCCCTATGTGTGTGTCCTGAGTTGCTTGTGGGGTGCTTGGGACCATGGATGGTGCATGTTCTGGGTGTCCAGGGAGTGGTGGACGCAGTCCCCATCATGTCCCATGCATGTGTTGGAGATGGCATTTTGTGGGATGCAGAACCAGTGCCTGCAGAAAGGGGAGATGCCAAAATGAAGAGAGAGTTAAAGAGGCTTCAGTGGTGTGTTGGGGACAGATGAGGCCACCAAAAGCTTTGTTAAAAGCCAAGAGGAGCTGTTTCAAGGGAAATACTTCCCCCGAAGCCTGTTCTTTATGTTGGTTAAAATGTTCTCAAAAGCATCTCAGCAGCTGTGAGCCTTGTTTCACACTTAAACAAGTTTTCCAGCATCACCACCTCAAAATGGAAGTCGGATTGGCTTGGATCCCTGATGTAAAAGTGACTTGGTTTTGTGTCTCAGCCAGTGAAGTTCACAGGTCAGGTTGACCAATGGCTCCCGTCTGCTCCCAGGCCCCTCAGTTCTCATCTCGTGTGCGTGTTTGATCCTCACAAGACGTGCGTGTGTGTACTGAGATGTTCTGATAGGAACAGAGAGACTTTAATGATCAAATTGAACTTGTCTTACAAGATTTTCGGGGCGAGAGAAGTCTTTGGGGGATTGCCATTTTCTCGCAGACATAGAATTTCTGGTTCTTACAGATGAGAGATATTGGATGTCCTGCTTTATATACCTGAGAGCACAGCTAGAATGAACCTAGGCATTCAGTGACCCTGAAGAGACTGGAGCAATGAAGTGGCATGCAGCTGGTGAGGACAACTCCCTGGGTTGCTATAGGTGCAGTAGCTTGTGATTTTGGAGCTGACACAGTTAGAAGAGTTGCCGCTGGGAATGAGCAGGAGATCAGTGCTGGGACCTATCAGCCCATGCCCGATGTGCTGGGAGCCATTGGGGATCCTCGCTTGGTGCAGTGTCTCTCACATGTAAGAGAAGGTTTGGGATGGTCCCACAACACATCTCAGCCACTGCTCAAACAATCTTAGGCCTTGCTTGCGTTTCCTTTCTCCATCAGTCAAGCTGCTTCTCAGTAGGCAGCTCAGCCTCCAGGATTTGGGGAAAAACGATTTTGGGTGATGGCTGTGCAGGGAGAACAGAGGGAGGGAGCATGAGCAGCCTCTAAGTCTATATTACTTGTGATGGTGGCGGTTAAATAGAGCTGTCTTCATTCATTCCCTTCCCTCCCCTCTAAATCTGTTGCCCCTTCAAGGCGACTTGCCGCTGTTAATACGGTGTGCCGGTCCTGATTAGCTCCCTGACAAATCCCCTCTCAACAGGGCCGCCCGGGTGCTGCCCTGAATGGACCCTGCTTGGATTTGCATGGCTGAGGAGTCCCTGCTCGCTCCTCTGCCTCTTTCCTCCCTGGCAATAGGAGGAAATTTCAGTGTTTCTGAAGAGCGACATTTCCATTTCAAAAGCTGTTCCCTCAAGTGCGTCTGGAGTGGGATTTCTCTCCCCCCTCACTCCTCTCTGAATGGGAGCTTTAGAAGTCTCATTTCCTCTGCTTGATAACACCAGGCTGAGAAGGGCTTTTGTCTTTTCATTTCCCTTCAGTTTTTTATCTTGAAATAAGTGAGGTTTGTTGAAGCCGCTCTGGTAGATTCTCCCTCCCTCCTGCTTGTCCATGTGCTGGATGGAGAATGCACCTGGAGTCACCCAGTGAATGAGACGGAGCTTCCTGGGGTGCAGTGCAGGACCTGCTCCCCAACAGCCTGCTCCTGCTGCCCTCTCCTGCAGCCACCAGCCTTGGAGCACCCTCTCCATGGCCTCTGTAAGCAGGGGAGGAGGTTTTCTGGGCACTTCCAAGCTGCTCAGCACAGGGATGCTCTTCCCAGCCATCCCAAGCAGTGCTCTATGTGTCCCAGTGCTTGCGGGGACACGCATGGTGCTGAGCTTGGCTCAGGATCTGGCCCCATGTTTGCAACCCGTGATGTTGTAATGTCTTTAATCATGCTGCTTGGCTGCTGCCTGCTTTTTCGTCTGTGCTAGTTGGGCTGAAAACGCTATCTGTTAATGTGATGCTCCATGGAGGCAGATGCAAGTGGATGGAGTTGCCTGGCTGCCGCTTCTGCATTCCGTGTAGGTTCTGTCCCACTCGTGTTGGTGGCATATGTGCTGGTCACTGGAGTATTGTACTACTATAAAAGTAAGGGTCTTTTTTCCTGCAGAGGCCTTTTTTACAAAAGGCAAATTCCTTTGTGCTTGTAGCATGGCATCCAGGGCTGAGGACCAGCTGGGATACAGCAGGGACTGTGCCAGCATCTTCAAATCAGAGGGAATACACCTGCCGAGATTAACATGGGTCTTAATGCTACATCCCTGCCCCATTGGTGTGCTGGGAGGACTCAATCCTTGCTTTACTTCATGTGGCAGTGGAAGGAGGATGGGGTGGTGTTGCAAAACCTATAAATAACATGGTGGGAGGCTAAAGCTTCCAAAGGCATGGAGGAAGTGCTGGGCTCTCCTGAGGTTTGTCAGGTTGGGTGACAGGGCTGCTGAGGGAGGTTTGGAAGGAGTCTGCTGCACCCCCAGGTAGGGACCCCTCCTGCCTCCCTGAAGGTCTCCCTACAGAGCCTTCCTGAGCAGCCGGTGCAGGGAGAGATGAGGAGACAAGAGAGGGTGATGGTTGCATGTGGCTGCATCCCATGTTTCTGTGGAAGTCCATGGGGATTATTCAAAGGTTCCTGTGAAAGCTGCTTGAAGCTGGCACTTTCTAGGGAAGGTGAGGGTGGTTTCAGCCCGGCTGCTGTGCTGGGGGGAGCTCTGCAATGAACTCCCCCATTACCTTTAGTACATGGTTCTGGAGCCAAGAGGTGCCAACCCCAAGCACCAAATTGGGCAATTAGACATTTGCCTCCCTGCTTTTGCTTTTAATGTAATTGGAGGCATTTCTCACAGATTGCTCCTTTTTAAGAGACATCAAACAAGCACTCACCTCCGTTGTATTTTGTTCAGGCCTCTTGAGCATTTTGGAGAGCTCAGGACAGGCCCCTCCTGTTATCATCCATGTCTTAGGGATGTCTTAGTCACTCGGGTCATGGTTTTGAGTATCCTGGTGCAGGATTCTGACGTGCTTTCATGCCGATGGGTTATGTGCCTGGTGCCTTTCCATGCAAACCTTCGCCTCCCCAGAGCTGTAATTTTGTGGTTGTTTCCATGCCGTAAGCCAGCGCCATTCCTCAAGGAAGCGGTTTTGCTCCTCAAACTGAGACACTGATGCTTTCCTCCTGGCTCCGGCCACAGGGTGAGCAGAGTTGTGCCTGCCAGGCACTGCCGCTGCCCTCCTGTGCCTGGCCCTGCAAGGGCTGGTGGAGCAGGGGATGTGAGGGGCTCCTGTGCTGCTTCTCTTCCAGGTTAGGAGAAGCCCTGCTCGTTTAAAGAAATGGGTTTGGGTTGGGAAGGGAGGTAGAGATGTAGGGCTGAGGTGGGGTGTTATAGGGATGATGGTGTTCTGGGCAGCGCATCATTGGGTGCAACATCAGCAACGGTGAAATGATGCTCTGGGTGGATGAATTAAGTTGCATTAACTTAAACATTAAATGGAGGAGTGGGAGAGCTTGCTGCTCTGTGCGCTACAACCTTAACTCCTCCTTATCTGCTGAGAGCATCAGGACACCGTCTTCACTTTACATGGCCAGGACACCCTCCATCTCTTGCTGAGCAGATTGCTGGCTGCTTTACTTCATCCTTATCAGTTGGTGGGTGGTCTCGGGCTTTATATGCTGTCCAAACCATGACTCTGTGCATTGACTCACAGCTCTTTTAGGGCTCTCGTTGCTGTTGGCCCAGAGCACTCCACACATGCCAATAAGGTCCTTCCAGCTCAACCCTGCCCTTTGCAGGAGCACAGGCAGAGTGCGATACCTGACCTGGAGCTCCCCAGGACCCTGCTCCGCTCGCTTGGTTCAAAGCCATTCCCTATGGCAAGCACCAAAATGAGGTTTTAATTCATTTCTCTTTCTCTATTGACTTGGACACCTTTTCAGAGTTAACAAAAGGCAAATCACTGGCAGGGAATAGCCTTGCCAGATGTATCCACTGTGCCGAAGGTGCTCAGAGAAAAGGTTCCCAGAATCTCTCTGTCCGTTGCAGAAAGGCATCTTTTCCTGTAAGCTTGTTCTTGGAAGCAGCAGAGTTGTGTTGGCTGAAATTTACTGTTTAGGAAAAAGAAAAGCCTGAAATGCCTGGAGGAAATACTCAGCATGGAAAAATCTCAGTCCCGGCAGTTAACGCTTTAACTAACTCGGAGTCAACTGCAGATCCAGCGGTGCAGAAGAGGCAACGTTGGAGAGTTCTTAATGAGAGGGGGAGCGATTAGCTCCTCTTTGTAATGAGTAGATGGGTAGGTGAGAATTCATCACTCCTGTGAAGTCAGTAGGGAACATGAGCATTCAATGCAATTATTATCCACTAATGGGGAAACACAAGAAGGCAATGAAAGGCACAACATCCATTTGTCGGTGTAATGCCTTTGGCTTCGGTGGGAATTTGCCTGAGTGAGGTTTTCTGGATTTGATCCGTATTCTAGGCTACCTCTGAGTCCCTAAACTGGTGCTTCCTCCAGCCTTGAGGTCCAGAGGCAGCATCTGCTCAGTATAATGCTATGGAATGGCTGCTTTTAAGCATAAGAAGGTTTTGCAAAACCAGATCCTAGGCTTTGGTTAGTGCATTTAACTGGCGAGGTTTTACCACCCTCATAAATCTGCTGGAGGGGGTGGGGAGGGAGGGTCACCATTTGGTACTGGTTTTGCAATTAAATTGCTTCAAGCTGTTGAAACATTGGGGAAGTTTTCTGACCTACTTTTCGTGCAAGCTTAGAAATTGCTGGGATGTTTTCTGCCCTGGCTGCATGGAATTCAGCTGGATTACAGGGGAAAGGAATCTCGTCGGCCTTCTCATAAAGGCACAGATTTATTTAGGGAAGAAAACCTAACAATCAGCTTTGTCTTCAGACAGCTCCTTGGGCTCCAGCTTCATGCATTCCCATGAGAGCACGTACTGGGCTGCATCCAGTGAAAGCGATCCCTGTACATGCCATGGAGCGTGGGGATGGAGGAAGGAGGCGGGTGATGCCTTGGTCCCTGATGGCATCCCTAAGGCTCTGTTGGCCTTGTATGGGAACACCCTTGTGCTCATGGTGAACAGCACTGTGGGAGTCACACTGCGTCCACCAACATGCTCATCTGTGTCCCACTGTGGCAGCCTTTTGAGCTGAAAGCCCAGCAGTGCTGAAGAATTAAACCCCGTTTGAAGGGTTGGGCTGCTGAAAGAGCCATTAATGCAGCAGATGGTCATGAACAAAAGAACTGTGATAACTCGATGTACTTTTCACTGCTCTGGCTCTGAATTTGTACTTGTGTCTCCTTGGGGAAAAGAGATGTTGATTTTCAGCCCTTTGACTCCTTTTCCCCATGTCAATGCTGTCATCTGGGGGCTGCTGATGCCGCAGAATGTGTTGGACACTTTTCCAATTAAGAGAAAACATTCTTTTGGTCTGCATTTGGCTCATTTAAGAGTTCTTACGTGCATGTTTTTACCTTAAAACCTGGCGGATGGAGGTGTGGGGTGTTGGCTCTCCTGCTTGGTTTTCATCCCAGGATGTGTGGGAAAGCCCTGGGGCTGTGCGTCTGCCGCTCCGCTGTGTTCCAGGACAGGGAGGACAAGCTGCTGTGTCTCTGCCGTGTAGCACAGCCTCACATGGCTGGGATTTTGGGAGCGTTGTTAGTTGGAGTTCAGTGATGTTCACTGGCTCTGTGCGCAAGTGATGGAAGCATCCTTGCAGCAGCCCACCCTGATCCCAAGCCCACTTCTTGCTCATGTGTTCTTATAGGGGGAATTAATTTGAGCAGCCCTGGTCCGTCCTGCCTGCTTTGGCAATCTCCTCCATCCCGCGAGGATGCAAGATGTGTGAGTGGGCAGGAGATGGAGATAACACCTCCTAATCCCTCCCGGTGCTCCAGCAGAAACCGCTGCTGCTGGTGGATAATTAGAAAGTGAACAGACTGGGAAGAGGTGACGTTGACATCCCTAAATCTCTGTCCTGGGCTTGGGGGAACATCACTTGTGGTCTGGTTTAGAAAGGCAGAGAGAGACCAGAAGATGATACATAGGGCAGACATTGTGCTGCTGTGATAGAGATCCTGAGGGTTGTCCCAGGCAAGCGGCCCTGTTCGCTGGGTATGCACCAGTGATGCGCAGGCACCGACTGGGGTTATGGGAGCTTTGAGGCTCCACCAGTGTTGTTGTGAAGAGGCAGTTAGTGTGGTCAAGGGATCAGAAAGGTCAAAATGCTTTTTGCAGTGAGAATTAGGTGCGGATGGAGTGAAGCCACCAACTTGCCATCTCCTGAGGATGGGAAGTGGATGAGGAAAATTGCCCTTCATAGAGGCTGGGCTGGTGCATGGCATGGACACCCTTCTCCGTCCCACCACTTCCCACTTGCTCCCTGGGAACATTGCAAGTGGGTCACTAATGCAAGAAAAGGACAAAGCAATGGTCTGTTGCAGGTTCCAGCATGTCCTGGGATTGAGGTTGGTGTTCTTACCATCTCTTGTGGGCCCACTTGCTGCTGTGCCTGGAGGCAGGGATGCTGAATTTACCCAGGGGTTTATTTGCTTTTCAGGGCATTGGCAGGCAGTTGGCTTGTCCTTTTCCTTTCCCCTCCTTTCCCCATGTTTTTAAAGACGCTGCCTAATAGCACATAGCAGGCTTGCTCTGTTAATGTTATTTATGTTAGGAATAAAAGCGTGCAGAGGAAACCTACCCCCGAAGCCTGGCCTTGCTCTTTGATAGACTCCTCAGTGATAATTGTTTTCTTCAGTGCAGCATCTCCTCTTGCTATGGGAAGGTTTATGCAGCCTCTGCCCCCCACTCACCCAATCCTTGTTATCATATAAATCACATAATAAGGCCAGGGATATACAGGAACTACAGTAGCTGGTGGCTGTGTATAAAAACAAATCACATGGAAGCAGTATAATTACTGGGAAAATACCAACTGGAGTAATGCAGTAATTGTTTTCTTTCCTCCAGCAGATTTATTCCAGCTCTCCCGCCTCTTGCTGGGCTCCAAGTCTGTGACTTCCTGTTAATAAGGAGAATTTCATGTTTCACACTGCACTTGTTCAAGCCCGGCTATGGTACTGTCTGAAGCAGAGCAATGTATTTTGAGCAGCTTCTTGAGGGTGCCAGCAAACAGAGCACAAGGTGAAATATCTCCATCCATTAGAGTCCATCCCAGGCTCTGGGTGGACTCTGGTCTTTACAAACCACTTTTCAACCCATTTTTGTGATTTAGAAGGGCTTCTTCGTGCCTCGCATAAACCCCTGCTTCTTGCACTTCATCACTGCAGGGGAAGATTCTCTTTATACCTTCAGTTTTGGTTTTTCCTTCCTCTTGCTGTTTGTCGTTTTATTTAGAGAGGTGCTTGTGATATGACAGTGACTGGTTATTTGAGGTCCAGGGGCACTGCTTCCCTCTTTTGCTATAATCATCTCTAATACCAGATGATGATGGGTTTTGTGCTGTGACTTGCAGCTGTTTCCCTTACTCAGCTTCGCTGCTTTTTCACTTCATGTTCTGCAAGGTAAAAAGATAAAGTACCAGAAACCAGGTTTCCAGAGGGCTTTGTTCCAAGCAGGGCTTTAAGGATGCCCTGTCTTGTATATTGGCAGAGTGAGATGCTATCTTTTGTTTCATGTGCATAGAGAGAAGTCTCTTGCCTGCATTTTTGGCAGGCAGCTTGCTTTCCTTTAGAAAAAGCCACTGCCACTTCCCCATTCCCATGTCTTGATCTGACCAAGATTTTATGAACCCCCTGATTCATTGGCTCTTTGGGATTCTCCAGAAACCTTTGAAATACTTCTAGTTTCTCTTCTGAACGGATGCTGGGAACAACGAGCTCAGCTTGCTGGTGCCTTTGTGTTCTTAGGGCTGGATGAGCCTCACACAGGACTTTGGGAAAGAGATTTCAAGTTGCTCTTTTGCTTTCTGTCCCTTGATGGCAGCAGTGGGAAGGGGGTTGATGCCTCCAGGCTGCGCCCAGCAGCGATTCTTCCCTGCCTGGCTTGATGCCTCCTTCAGCTAGAACAGGGTTTAGCAGGAGGAAGAAGGAGCAGTGGAGGATGCTGGTGTCCTGGGACATGGCTGCTTTGTTGGGAACATCCTCTTTTGCTTCCCCTTGTTCTAGCTTTGCTGTGGCTGATGTTTCCCATCCCTTGAGGAGGGGAACAGGGCAGAGCTCATCTCGGCACAGCCCCACCAGCTGGGTTGTCTGTGGGACTGTGGGTGCAGCATCCCCAGGTGAGAGCTCATCATGCTTCATCCCCACCAGCAGGAGGGTGCAGGCCACCCTACATGATTCTGCTTCTTGGTCAGCAGATGCTACGGAGATGCTGAACAGTGCCAAGATGGCATCTGCATGCTTGGTGTAAGCTACAACACACCTGAGAAGCAACCTAGGGCCATTATTCATGTGCATTGCTAGGCAGAGGAGCACAGAGGGGTCCCAGTGCCACCAAGCTCCTTCTTGTCACCCTCATTCCCAGGAGGACCAGCCTGGGGAGAAGGTTTGTGGTAGCCCTGGCTGGTGGCTGTGTGTAAGCATGGAGGGGAGGACACTCAGCACCAGTTGATGCAGAACAATGTTGGCTTTGTGTGCTGAAATGAAGGTAGGGAAGTTGTGTGAACCTCACTTGTTGGCCTCCCCTCCCAGCAGCTGCGGCATTCTGGCCACCCAGCCTGGCAGCAGTTTACAGTTACAAACCAAGCCACAGCTCCTCTTCCTGCCCCTCCAGGAACACAATCCATCCATTCGCTAAGCACATGAATAGATAAACTTCTAATTAAGGTGCTGGGAAGCTGCCAGAGAGGAGAGTCCCAGGTCAGGGCAGGCTGTTTATGTGCTGTGATCCTTACCTGGTGGCTGCTTCATCTCAGGTGTGTTCATCAGTGCAAGGCATCCAGACATGCATCTTGTGTTTGCAGCAGGTGGGCTCCTTCCTTTGGAGCTGGGGAGGGGAAGGGCAGCATGGCCTGGGGATGCTCCTGGCATAACTGGCTTGTTGGGCTCAGCAGAATGGTTGCAGTGCTGGAAGTCAAGCTGAATGTTCTGATATGTTTCCCCTTCTGCCGCCAGCTCATGGTCATTAGAGCTGCTCCTTATGGTGGCCACGGAGGTTATGCTGGTCTGTCCAGTCTCTGACTTGAAGGATCTTGTTGGGTTCAAAGCCTCTTTACCTGGAATTTGCAAAAACAACACTGATTTTGATCAGTTTGGTCTGCTTTTATCTGAACCAACCTTGTCTGTCCCCTTTCTCTTTGTTTTCGGATGGATGTATTTGACATCCAGCATTCAGAGCTCCCCCAGAATTTAATGAGATGGAGGAGGACTTCCAGGAAGGAGATGGGAGTCCTGTCATTGTGCAGCCCTTTCTCATTCAGTGCAGTTGATGCTGCTCTTCTCTCCAGGATGGCCATGGCTGTGTCAGAGGAGGATGTGTCCGTGGCTACCTCATCTTTGTGAATAAGATGCGGCCGTGAGCTGGCTGCTGGGATGTGAAGGGATGGTGCTGCTAGGAGCTGCTGAATATGGATGGGTTTATTGATCCATAGGAATGCGGGTAGCACTGAAGGAGCCTCCGAGGCTTTGGCAGGAGGAAGAGCTCCTGCCACATCAATGGGAAACTAAGCTGGTGCTCTCTGGAGGTGCTGGAGGTTGTGGATCACTGCAGTGATGTGATCTGGCAGCTGGAACTGCTGCGTCTAGCAGGTTTTTTGAGGGGTGTGTGTGTCTCCGAGGGCTGGGAATGGGCCAGGGAGCTGTGGCAGCTGACGTGGGAGGATGAGAGAAGGATCCAAAGTCTCCTGGGAAAGAAAGCGCTGACCTGGTTGTTCTACACTCCCCAGGATCGTGGCCTGCCTGGCAAACTGGAGCCCGTGTCGCCTGTGAGCCCTGCTCACCCCGATGCCGAGCTGGACCTGCTGCCCGCCCGGCTCTCCAAGGAGGAGCTCATCCAGAACATGGACCGCGTGGACCGCGAGATCACCATGGTGGAGCAGCAGATCTCCAAGCTGAAGAAGAAGCAGGTAAGAGGCTGTGGACTGGAGGTGAGCACGCATCCTCACTTCTGTGTGCTGCCTTACACCCCGTCCTGGCCCAGCCGTGGCCACAGAGGGGAAGTGGCAGTGCCAGTGCCACCAGGATGCCCTCTGTCTGTGCTCCCTCTCGTGACATGGGTAGTTGCTGCTGTGCCAGCAGTCTGGAGCTGGTAGCTGCAAGGCAAGGGAGCCTGTGGTCTCTTTCACATGTTGAAGTGCCTTAAAGGGAGGAAAATCTGTCCTTGGTGACTTGCCCACGGTCATGCGAGCAGTCAGTGGCAGAGCTGGAAGCACAGCCTGGGTTGCCCCAGTTGTACAGCCCAGTGTTAGCACAAGGTCTTTTATTTCTCCTTTCCAGCAATTGCCTCTCCCCAGTGCTGTTGCTGCCACTGTTACAGTAGTGGGCTGTTCAAAACCATTGTGGCAATGGCCTAATGGCCCTTCCTGCATCCAGTTTCCTTCTCCAGGGCTTTGCAGCTTTGCAGGCATGAGCAGCATCTGATCCAGCTCCAATCAGGGCTGTGCCTGAGCCAGGGATTTGAGTCTGATCTTCTCAGTGGTGTTTTACCCCTGCACAGGAGCACTCCCCAGCAGAAGGATCTCCTGCTTGCTGTTGGCATGTGTACAATTACCATAAACCCATTAAGAGATTAATATAACAAAACCTTGGGGGACGTCTGTGAAAAACCCACAGACTTAAAGGCTTTCACTTCCTAAAGCACATCACTTCCCTCTGCCTCTGTCTTACCGGTTCTTTTATTGCCTTCGCTTGGAGCCAGTTCCTAAACTCCGTAATGGCTGTTAGTCCCAAACTGCCTGAATGACCTGTCCCGAGGGGTGTGCAGCGGGAATTTGGGAACGGAGCAAAACCTCTACTTGGGCTGTTGGATGGTGCAAGTGCTTCTTGAGGATGAGCTTCCTCCCCATCAGATCTGTATTTTCTCATAGCAGATACTCTCCCTTTCTTTCCTGCAAGACAAGCAGGATGGTTTGGGTTTGCTTTCAAACAATATGGTTTAATTAACATGAAGGGCCTTTTTTTGGTGTTGCTTTTTATCTGCAGAGGTATCAGTGTGCTTAGGGAGAGGGAGCCAAGAGTGGGAGAAGCATCTGTGCTGGGAATGCAAGGAAGCAGCCATGTGTGCCAGCTTGCAGGGGACAGGAACATGTGGAGTGATGGAAACCACAGAGGTTCCTCTTGTTGGGTTTGGTGGGAGCTGGGAGAAGCCAGCCCTTCCCCTCTCCCTCCTAGGAAACACAACAAAGTGTTGGTGTCCTGTCTCACCTGGCAGTCTGGCTGCTGGTCCATGTTTGTAACTCACATTTGAGGATGGAGGTGCAAACCACGGTCATTTCCCACTGTGGAGAAGCGCTTCCAGAGTGGGATGTGCTCCTGGCATGGCAGTGAAGGTCCCTCTCTTGGCAGCCAGGAGGACTGACAGCTCTGCCGATCCACTGCCTGACTCCAGAGATGCTGAGGAGCTGCTGTTGATGCTGACGGGAGCAACATATGCTCCTTGCTGTTAAATTGAAGCTGTCCTTCCGTAAGGAAATGGAGTTTTTATTGTTGGCTGCTTTGGTTGCTTTATTTCTTCCTTCTGAGTGAATTTTATGATACTTCCTCCCCACAAAAATGCTCTGCTGAGTGGGGAAGGAGGTGAAAGTGGCTGTTGGCAGGAAAAGCATCCCCTCCCTCTTTTTGGCACATGGTGGCAAAGTCCTTTGGTAGCAAATCCCACCCCTCCAGCATGAGTTCCTCTCCACTCCATCAAAATCTTTCCCCAGCCCAGGGCTGGCACATCTGGGAAGAAGCATTTTGGGGGGAAGTGGGTGTTCCTGAGATGCTCCAGGAACGTTTTGTCCATCTGTGCATCTGAGCTGTCAGTGCAGGAGAAAGATGAGTGAGGGAAAGCAATCATCCTGGAACAGAAAGTGCTCCTGCAGGAGCAGGGGAGGTATTGTACGCAGCCAGAATATCCTAATGCTTTTCCCCTCTGTCTCTGGGAGGCCTTCTCAGGGTAATTAAATACATTTGTATGGAAAAATATAAATCCCAACCAGCCCCAGTCCACCATTTCTCTCTTTCTGCTTGTTCCAGACATGGCAGGGGAGGCTCTGCCTGGACTTTGCAAGAAGCAAACATCTCCATCAAGTTGAGAAACCTTCCCCAAGCCCTGCGCACCTCTGGCAGAAGGCCACCTCCACCAGCCATCCCCCGCTCATTCATGCACCATATGCGCTTAAATCTCTTGCTGAGTCCTTTCTCCCTCTCTTCCTGACAGGGAAGGATAATCCTCATGCATTTATTCCTGGCAGTGGTACTGGGGATCTGAAGGAGAAATGAACTGCTGGGCTGTTCTCTGCAGTGGTGCCTCAGCCTCCCTGGGTGCTGAGCTCCGCATAGGGCTCTCCAGGAGTACAACACTCCCACCTTGTGATGGAGGTGGAGCCGCATGGGTGGAAGAGCTCCAGGGTGTCTCCTTCCATCTGTCTCAAGGCTGAGTTTCCTCTGTTCTCCCCTTGGCTCTTTGCAAGGGGGTTTTGGAGATGCCCTGTGGCTGGAAGCCCTCTCCTCTGGGCAGATGAAGCATTCTGGTACCAAGGTACCACATAAGGCAGTGTGGCAACTTGGGGGGGGTGTGTGTGTATGTGTGTGTTTAATAACCTTGGCTTCATCATGCAGATCCCTTAAGCACAGGAGTTGGTACATGTGGGGACAGGGTCTTCCTGCAATGTCACCCACCACTTGCCAGTGCTGCAGGATCCTCTGGCCCTTCTGTAGTGTGTGGTCCAGCCAAAGGAGCTCTTTACTTGGGAAGGGCACCTCCTCCACTTGGAGAAGGGTTGGCCTGTGGATGCTGTAGGAACCAGGGCTATGGCTCATGATGGCATCTTGCATCCCTTCAGCATTGCTGTGCTGTCTTTCATTTGGGAAGAGCAGGAGGCTCGTGGGCAGCTGCTGCTGGGAGTGGGGAGGGAGAGAGTGTGGAGCCGTCAAGACTCATTTCTCATCCCGCTTCTCTCCTGTAAAGGTCACAGTCCCAGCCTAGCTCTTGTGGCAGACCTTTAAGAAACCCATTTTGGCCGTGTCTGGGAACCCTGACCTATCTTCCTTTGCCATTTCCCACAGCTCCCAGGGGTAGCTGTCACGGGCTGAACCTGCTGCGGTCAGGTGTGCTGCCTGCAACCCCTGCCTGCATCCTTCCCTCTAGCATCCCTCCTATAACAACCACACAGTGTTACACCACAAAGAGTGGCGTTTAATTCTCTACTGTATTTCAGCTATAATTAGATTTGTATTTTTTCTTTTAACGAGCTGCTTTTAATGAGCCTCCACTTGCTGGCAAACTTTCATTTCCTGATACGCCATCAAACCCTCTTGTCTGAAATCACTTACAACACACCGACCGCTTCGCAGGATTTTTGTGGGTTTCAGAACAACGTAGCCAAGATTCTGACATAGTCTTTTTTTTTACCCAAATATTTCCCCCAAGGGAAGCAGAGAATTTGACAGATCCCTTTTGGTGGCTCTGTCTTTGGAACTTATCACATGCAAGCAAGGCTGTGTGATGGGGATGCTTTAGGACACTAAGCAAGAGCAGGCTGGTGCCTGGAAGTGCTGCTTCTGCACTGGGGCTGATGCTGAGAGCTGCTTTGGAGCCTGTGGTTTCAGCCGTGAGTTCCTGAAGAGCTCTTGTGCCCTTTGCGCAGCACTGTGATTTGGGCCACTTGAGATACAGCCATGATAGAGAAGAGAAGGGAGCTTTGGGGCTTGGTTGGAGCCTTGGTGTGCTGCGGTGGTGTAGCTCTTTGTGGGCAGGAAAGGATGGATCCCTGCGGAGCTGGGAAGTTGAATCCATTTCCAGATTGCAGATGGTCCAAGCTGATTGTTTTCTGGCCATCCTCACACATGGCTGGAGCAACCTCGAGGTTAAGACCCGAAGGTGGGTATGCTGATGCCAGGCTGTCCTGCCTGTGCCAGAGCCCGCTTCCGAGTCTGGCTGGCAATGGTGGTGCGTTTTTGGCTATATCTCGTTGTTCTCTGTGCTGCTGCTTTTTCCTGCATGGAAAAAGATGTCCACGTGTGGGTAGGTGGGACATGACAGAGACCACAGCATGGGGCTGCTTCATCCTTTGAAACACATTTAATTTAAGGGGTGTGAGTTTTCTCAGCCAAGCCAGTAGACTTATCTGGTGCTTAAGTGTTCTCTTGGACCGCATCCCACATCCCTTGTGTTGTCAGCAGGAGCAGAGATGATCTGAAGGAGGAATAGATACCCAGCTTCTTCTTGGACCACCAGACACTGCTGTCTCCAATAGCACAGTGACATGCTCGCCTCTGGTGCAGGCTGATTGCCCTCACTCCCAGCTGCATTTTTCTTCCTAGTAGAAGGCTTTGATTTCCCCACCTTGCTCCACCAGGGACTGTTTTAACTGCAGGGAAAACAACCCACGAAGGTTTGGAGATTGGGAACCAAGCAGTGAGAAAACCAGAGGCGGTTTTGAGAGCCGCTGCCTCTGCTGTGCCTGTGCTGCCCCGCAGCTGCCGTGCGCAGCCTGCGCGCTCCCTCCTCGCACCGAGCCGGGAGGAATCTCTCATTTCCTCTTCTGGATGAGCAGTTCCTCAGGCTTACTGGAAGGGCTCAGTTGTCATCTGCTCTCACCCATCAGGAGAGATGGAGATGCAGGTCATGCGTCAGATACACCCGCAGACCGCAGTGATGCTCAGGAGTCGATTCTTAGGTCTGCTCCTTTATCATTAAAGTTTGTCATGGCCTGAGAGGCTCCCGTTAAAGAATCAGTGATCTCCAAAGGTGCGTAAGTAAAACTGAAAGAGGATATTTAGATTAGGCATTAGGAAAAGGTTCTTCCCTGTGAGGGCGCTGAGGCGCTGGCACAGGGTGCCCAGAGAAGCTGTGGCTGCCCCATCCCTGGCAGCGTTCAAGGCCAGGTTGGACACAAGGGCTTGGAGCAAGCTGCTCCAGTGGAAGGTGTCCCTGCCCGTGGCAGGGATTGGAACTGGATGAGCTTTAAGGCCCTTTCCAACCCAGACCATTCTATGTGGACATGCTGTCTTCTGCTTTCCATCTTCCAAGAGGATAAGGTAGCATTCGAGCTGGTTGGGGCTGGGTGCCTTTTACTACATGTGTGGACATGCTCGTGGAGCAGCTCGTGGATGATTCTGCTGCAAGGGGGAGCAAAGCTTAGGATGAGGCACCCCTTGGGTTGTGTTGCCCTAGCACAGGCAGACACATGGAGGTGAAGGGGTGTATTTTCGCTTGCAGCTGCTGCACCTCAGAGCCTAGATACCATGAACTGTGGAGCTGTGGCAATGTGACGAAGGCAGTGAGAAAGCAGAAGAGCGAACAAAACAAGCTCCTCAGCACTGCTGTCTTTGAGGGCGGGTCACCCGGGTGATGGCCATCCACTCCTACTGGGCTGTATCTAGTTGGAGCCTGGATTTGGTGGTTTCTGCTGAGGACAGCATGTTCTGTATGAAGGGAGGAGAGAGATGAGTCTTATTCTGCCTGATGCCTGGAAGGTGGCTCATGCTGCAGCTCTTCCTGTACCTGCTGGGGCAGCCAGAGCTGCACAGTGTGTTCATGGCTGTGGGCATTTGCAGACTGAGTTCTTGTGCTGTCTTTGTCTTGATGACCCTTGTCTGAGCACTGTGCTCTCTCTGCGGGAGCTCCTGTAGCTGTTGCTTGCCCTCTTGAGCACTTTGCATCTCTCACCTTGGCCGGAAGGGCTGCCACATGCCCTATCTGGCCAGCTCTGAGCAGAGATGTGAGGATTCAGGGTGTTACTGCTGCTCCTTGCAGTTCTGGCTCATTTGGCTGCACGGTGCAGCCGGTGCACGAGTCATTTAATCAAGAACAGTCATCCCAGGGTATCTCCTCCAACCACAGCATCACAAGCTAGATCTGGAGGTGGAGAGCAGCTTTGCTCCTTGCTCCCTGTAGCACAATGGCAGCTCCAGGGGCAGGTAGCAGCAGGGAGCCAGGCTGGAGCTGTGGTTCCCTTAAAGGGTTTGCAGTAAAATCATCGAGCGCTCCCCATGAGGCTGGTTCAAGGCAGGTCCTCATCCTTCATTAGGCACTGACCAGCAGCTCAGGGCCTGGTGGCCGGGGCAGGGAGCACTGCGCCTGCGTGGCAGGGGCCATGGGGCAGCTCTCCTCCCTCTCCCCATCCCTCCATGTCTCGCAGGAAGCCTCCTGCCATGGCGGTTTGTGCCTCGGCACCACAGAGAGTCGCGTGTGGACGGGGCCGGCTGCGTTTCTCACTGTGACTCACCCTCCTCCTCCCCCTTCTCCTTCCACAGCAACAGTTGGAGGAAGAAGCAGCCAAACCACCAGAGCCTGAAAAACCCATCTCCCCGCCTCCTATCGAGTCCAAACATCGCAGCTTGGTGCAGATCATCTACGACGAGAACAGGGTGAGTCTGGGAACCTTGGAAGTACAAATGTGTGATGGTGCCGTGTCACCGGGCAGGGGACGTGGAGGTTTGTAAAGGGTAAATGGGGGATTCCCCTGGGCAAGACCCCTGTGGGAGGTGGATAGATGGAGCCCTGTCGGGGATGGTGACAGCAGAGGGCTGAGGAGCTTGCTCTGTTGTGTGGCTTGAGCACAAATGTCTTCTGAAGAACCTGCCTGGGGGGGGGTTCCTGTAATCAGCTTTAGATTTGATGCATTCAGGAGGTGCTTCAGAGCCCTGTCTGTTAAATAGCTGCTTTCATCCTCTCCTCTGGGAGTGAACCTGGTGGAAAGCTGCCTCAAAGCATGGGTTTTGCCGTGGTGGGGTGATCTGCATGGATGGAGAGGGGCATTCATGGCGCTCTAATGCTGGCAGGCCAGCTACAAGCTCTCATGGCTGCCCCTAACCCCCCCTGGCTGGAGCAGAAAGGACATGGATGCATCCAGGGCTGGATTTGTGGACATTTGATGCTGTAAACAGTGTTAACAAAGGTCAGTCCAGCATCCCTGGCTCTGGATCTCTGCCTTGACCACTCATTTGTTGCACTCAGCCATTGCCTATAATAGCAGCCTGAGGAGACAGGAATTCTGCTGTGCGCTTTGAAGCAATGCTAGGAAATTGGGCCCTTTGGTAGATAATCAAGCATATTCATTTTCATTTAGGTGTTGGATAAAAAGGATGATTTTGCATAAAAGGAAAACTACCAGTCACTAATTGCTCTGAATTGTGAGGCCTGCGATTTCACTGGGAGCTGCAGAAATCCAGGTGCCCAACTCCTAAAAGGAAAACAAAATTGCATACCCTGCGCTCCCAGGCAGTGCAATTTTCCTGGTTTTCCTTGTTCCATCTGCTTCTCTTCCTCAGCAATAAGAGACCCAATGCCAGCACGGTCTGTTGTGCAAGGGGGTGAAGAGGTTGATGTGTTTGAAGCAAGTACTGGCTGGTGGTATCTTTGCAGATGCTAGGCTTTGGGGGCAGTGATGGGTTCTCCCCATGCACCACCAAGCACCCACTCCAGGGGTCCTGAGCTAGATGGCTTGTGCCTCCTGTGCAAGCGGTTAGGGTCAGAAAAAGGCGGTCTCAAGCATCTTATTCCTGTTCACTTGAGCGCTGTCCTGCTTGGACACTCTCGCGTACCTGGACCACGTTACAAGGAGTTCTGTATTTCTCCTTGCAAGTGCTGTAATACCTGGGACCTGTCAGGTGCAGAGCTCAGAGCTGGTGGCATCATTTGTTGATATGTCTGACTTCATTCTGAGTTGTGCTGATCCTCAAAGCCAGCCTGGTACCAGGACTTTGCTGTTAACCTTCGCGACAGGGTGCACTTGTTCCAGGTGGGTGCTCAGCAAGGGAAGGGCACATCTGACACCAAATGTCTGCATGATTTCCAATCTGGCTCTGTGTTTGCTTCTGGATTCACCTGGGATGGGTGAATGATGGTTCCTCCCCTGTTCCTGTAAAGTCCCCTTGAGAGGAGTGTGTGAGCAGCCCGGCTGTGGGTAGAGGATTCAAACCAAACAACCCTTCCCTTCTGCTTGATAGAAACCGTAGCAGCCTGGAGGGATGTTCCTCCTTTGAAGAAGACAGGGACAATGGACAGTCAACAGATCCTTACTGGCCAACTGTAATGGCTGAAGCTTGGTGGTGTAGGACCCTTTTAAGTACCACAGCAGGTAGATGCCAAGCTATGGGCTGTAAGGGACAGGGTGTTCTGAGCCTTGCTGACAGCATTGCCTTTGTTGTGGTTCCAGTAGCAAAGGCAGGATCCAGCATGCAATTGTCCTTCTAAAGGCTGTCCCCAGGCTCAGCTTAGAGCCTCTCAGCTCCCTTGGACACGTTTGGGATGCCTTTTGGTGATGACTGCTCTCCCCCTTGGGGCCAGGAGGAGGAAAGCTGGAAGAGGGAAGGATGAGAGAGCAGCGTCAGGATCATGGGTGGGAAAGAGTGGCTTGTGCTTGGACATCAGATTGCTTTGGGTGGGTTTGGTGGCAGCAACGCTTGGGGCATACCCAGCCACCTGTCAGACACAGGGAGAGCCCCAGGCATGCTTGTGCTGACCTGCAGCTTTGCTGCAGCTTAACACTTCATTGCAAGGAGAGCTGGTAGAAGCACAGGGCCTTGAGCCAGACAGAGACACATTGATCCAGAGTGGAAAAGGTCCCTGAGCCAAATTTAAAGCCTTTTGGCCTCTTCTGTGCTGCGGCAGAGCAGTGAAGTCAGATGCCTCGAGATCTGCTTGCAGGAAAATGGGCTGTGATGGCTTCAGCCTGCACACAGAGGGAAGAGCATCCCGATTCACTCGCCTTGCTCAGCTTGTGGCTTGCTTGAGGGAAGCAGCACGGTAAGAGATGCAAATGAAAAGAGGATATTCAGGCCTCGGGAAGAAGCGCCCCAGAAGAGCTGGCAGAGCCTGAACTGATCTCTGAAGAGCAATGCTGTGGAAGGGGCAGGCAGCCAGCCCTTGTGCCGGTCCCGGAGCAGGTGGGAGGTGGTGATGCGCTTCATGGCGGGGCTGTCGCCTGGCTCTGCTTGAATTCCTCATGAGCCACGGGTCTGTGCTTCCCCGAGCACGCGGGTGCTGCTGTGCCCGTTCCCACCGCTCCTGCCAGGCTGTGCCGGAGCCGCACACTGTGTGCAGTTATACCCCGAACAAAGGGGATGCCAAAAACAGGCCCTGGGAGAGGAGAGGTAACGTGAGGACAGAGCAGCTCGGAACACCGGAAAATCGAGTTAGCCAGCCATTCTGCGACCTACTTTCCTTTTGGATGACTGTGGCTGTGCAGGGGTGAATGGCTTCTAATTTTAGCTTACGGTTCATTGGGAAGTCTATACATTCCTCTCACCGCTGCGCTGCGGAGGGATAAGGGGTTGGGATGCGGCTCGGCGCCGGCCTGGATCCCATCTTCTCCCAGGTTCAGGTTCGCTGATGCTAAATGCCCATCACACTGCTTTTCTCTCTTGTGACCTACTTAATGCCTACGATGTGAAAAGTTCCTTGGCGTTGGAGGGGATAACTGTGGAAAACGTGACCTGTAGTCCCCTCCTGCTGCACTCTGCTGGACAAGTAATTGACTTCTGGGGAAAGAAAGTTGCCTGTACAGATTGTGCTGAGGAAGAGCAGAGAGGGCTGCAGTGAAATCCTGCACTGTGGGGCTGTGGTTGCATTTGGGAAGGTTTTAGGAGCCTTGGATTATAGCGAAGCGGTTGATATGCAAGATCCAGGTGCCTTCGCCCTGGGTATGTGCTGATCAGAGCTGTTTTATGTTGTCTCCAAAGATAAGCTGTGCACCCCCAAAAAAGTACCTTTTGGGAGATGTTTGTAATATAACACATAAAAACACACATACATGTGTCCAAGCCAGGATTTCAGCTGTGAGTGCAAACTATACCGTTTCTGACAGGGTGTATGAGAGTGGAAGTTAACGTTTTTGGTACTATCCGTAGACTAAACTGCGAAAAAACAGTGGGTAGCATTTTCAGAAGCATCCCAGTCCTATTTTCAAAAGTGCTTTTAGTCCTTGAAGAGACAGAGCGGTGTTTGAAAACAGTGGTGGGTGCTGCAGTCAGTGAGATCAGTCACACAGTGGGGAGCTGAGAGAACCACTTTGGATGCAGGATGGGGTCATCCCCTCTGGATGCTGGCATGGTGATGCAGAGCTAGCTGGGGAGATTGGGTTGTGATGGGCATCTTACATGCTCTAAAGACTGACAGTGATGCAGGCGTGGGGGATCTAAATTAAACGATATGAGAGACTTTCAGCATCTCTGCTGTGGGGAGAAGCTGATCCTTGCTGGGTCAGGCACCTCTGAGGAGGTATCTGTGTGGCTCAGCTTCTGTGCAGGTTTTAATTTGCCCCTCTGGGATGTGTGATTGTATCGAGAGAATTCAGGTTTCTTCCACCTCAGCTCCCTATAACCAGGGCAGATCATCTGTGTATATTTTTAGCCGTAGCTTTATTCCCCAGGGCCGTTCTGGGATTCCTTACATCCGTCTTCTCTTGAAACTGATTGAGCATACCTGGGCTTGAAGATGTTTTTGTGCTTAAAATGGAAATTTCCAGGTCCCTTGCTAAGTATGGGGAGGAAGGCAGCATTCCTGTTGCTCCATATCCCCTTCCATGCCTTTCCTGGGATGCTGGCCTGGCTGACCTCTCCTTGTCAGCGTGTCCCGGGAGAAGCTGCACTGTGGCATCCCTGACCGTGCCAGCAGCCCACCTTGACTTGGCTGGGTGGGTTCTCCTCCAAGTCCCCTGCGTACCCACAGCCACCATCAGTTACCATGCACGCCTGCATGCAGACACGCTGGTGCCTTCTCTCTGACCATTGTGACAGTGTGGACCCTGCACGTACCAGCTCCAGATCCGGGTGGTTGAAGGCTCTCTGCAGACCTGCTGTGCATCAGGGCCAGGCAAGATTCCCACTCAGAGACCAGGAGATGAAAAGCAGCCTTCATCCTTGTGTCAGACCTGTCCCTGCAAACAAGAGCACGTCAGCCTTCCTCTGAAACACTGAGCTCATTTATAGGAGCGGGATAAGGTCACATCAGGACACGGTGTGACTTCAACCTCCACCATCATGCCAGGGAGGGGACAGTGTGTGCTGTGACCCACCGCAGCACGGCAAGGGCTGCTCCGGGTCCCCCTGTGTCACCCCTGCATGCTTACAGCCACGCCAGCCCATCCCTGCTGCGCTGTCAGCCCTCTGTAAAACTGGGTTTGATGCAGTGCAGGCAGTGGAAACCGGCAGCAGCGTCTGTCTCGCTCTTGGGATTGAGTTGGTGGAAATCAATAAGATTAAATTTTAATTCGTTTTCTGTCTCGGTGCTTGTTCCTTCAAAAGGGCACAGCCATCTATCTCCAACCTCGGCATTATGCTGCAAAATTGGAATTCAAAGGCTTGTTTTGAACTTTTTCCACCCCCTGCTGCTGTTGTGTCTGTGCGGAGCGTGTTCCCAGCTATCCGTTTTACCCTCCTCGCATACCTTCATAAAGCATTAATGCCCCATCCATAAATAAGGGAATAAATAAATGAACACTTTTAGCATTGCAAAGTATAATCTAGCCGTTAACTACTCAAAGGCACTGAGCGTGACTCAGATCCCATGGGGATTTAATGTCTGTATAACTCTGATTTTCTATGAACTCCTGATTTACATTAGAAAGGGAAGAATCAGGCCTGCACCGTCAGCACAGAGCTGGTGCAGTAAATAAAGCCTTATCAGTGGAAATGCTTTTGAGCTTTAAATGTGCAGGGATTTTTTCTCATATCCTATTTAATGTGGTAGTTGGGGTGGGGGCACTTTGTGTTTGGCTGCTGAAAGGGCCTTCTTCATTTTGCTTTTGTTTCTAGTAACTTCTGTGCTGGGTTGCCTTGTCTTGGCTTGGTGATGCAAAAGGGGCTTTTGAGTAGTCTAGAGGAACACTGGATGATGGTCCTGATGTCTGGTTTTGAGGTCTGCTTCAGGACTGGGCTTTCCCAGTAGGTGCATTGACTTAGAAGCATTGTCCGCAATGAACCCAGACCAGATAATGCCATGTCCTGCATTTTCAGGCCCTGGAAATAGAGGTGAGAAGTGCAGAGAATCCAAATCTATTGGAGGAAGAAGGCAGATCCTGGGGCACAGCTCTGGCTCCTTGGGTTGGGTGATCAGAGCTCTGCCATAACTGCTCCAGGGCCGAGACTTTGATTTCTAAAAGCCTTCCGTGCTATGCTAACCTTTTGTTTTCAGTGGTGGAACATTAAGCCGCAGTTTGGGTTGGAAGGGACCTGAATGCTCATCCAGCTCCAACCCCTGCCATGGGCAGGGACACTTTCCACTAGAGCAGCTTGCTCCAAGCCCCATCCAACCTGGCCTTGAACACTGCCAGGGATGGGGCAGCCACAGCTTCTCTGGCAAGCCTTTGACCAATGTCCCCTGATGGTCAGGGACACTTGAGTTCCAGGAGAGCCCAGGGCAGAGCACGTATCCTTGGGCTCCCACGGTTGGGTTGGGAGCACCGGTGGTGGCCATCCTTGCTGGCTGTGGAAGCTGGGGAGGGAAGAGCATTGCTTTCCCTTCCCACGGTGCTGGGGCTTGTCCCACCTGCTTTGTGGGCAAGGCAGCAAATTGCTGGGTGGTTTGGCTCTTGGAGAGAGGATGCTGAGGTTTAAAGGGGAAAGAATTAGTACCCGTGCTTGTAGGAATGAAAACCTTTCCCCATGGAACCGGCACGGCCAGGTTGTGTAGTTTGGTCCCAGCGGATCTTGGTGCAGAGGTAAGACGTTTGCATCCCCTCAGACTGTTTGCTTTATGCCTTGTGTAGAAAGGTGTCTTGCCTGAGGGTTTCCATGATTTCTGCTGACTTCAGCCACACTCCTCCTGGGTTTCAGCTGCGTCTTTGCCACGCCATCCCTGCAGTGCCTCTCCCTGGGACATCATGCTGCCGGGACAGGAATTTTCCCAGCGCCAAAGGGAAGGGCTGTCAAAGGGCTTTGCTTATCTCCATGCCTGCTCCCAAATAGAAACCCTTCCACTCCCCAACGCTACTGCCTACGGGCTGCTATAAATAACCCCAGGAGCACGGTTCAGCTGCAGCAGCTTTGTGCTGCATGGAGCCATGGCTGGAGTCAGGCCAAGAAAATGCCGCCTCCTAATTTCAGATCCGCTTTCTCAAAATAACTCTCGTGTTTCCTCCTCTTCCATTTTTAAACTTGGCTTTAAGAGGAGCCCACGCAAAATCCCAGCCTCTCCCTCCTCTGGTTTCGGATGCTCCCGCTGCCTCGTGGGGTCAGCTCATCATCCCCGCGGGAGCTCACATGGCCGGGAAGTTGCTTCCCCCTCCCGATCCTATTTTAAGTTGCTTCAAAGGAAAAACAAGGGGCTGGAGTTTGCTTTGGAATCCAAATGCTTCTTAGGCGAGAATGGAGGTTTTCCTAGTCTGCAGGGAGGCTTTTGTTGTTGGCGAAGATCTCTTTAGCTGCAAGCCTGTTGGAGGAGCATGAGATGGGGTAAGAGCGTGGTCTGCCTGCCTGTGTCCCTGCCCGTGGGGAGGGAGGTTCTTTAGGGGTAGCTGCTGCTGCCTGGCGCATCTGTGGGTCTGCTTTTGCGCCCGTGGGCCCTGCAGGGACACAGATCAGTGTCTGAGTTTCAGCCTCACCTCTTGAGAGACCTCAGTCCCGCTGAAGATGCGCCCATAGGACGGGTATGTGAGGGAAATGCCCCGGATTTGCTCGTGCTGGTGCCAGACCCAGAGCCACTACACTACAGCAAAGTGACTCTGATATAAATGGGAGCAAAATTCAGCCCCAGGGCTTCACTCCCTCTCAGACGCTGCTGTTCCCAGGGCTGTAGCAGTATTCCAGGACTCTGTGTGGAACTGGGAAAAAGGGTCATTGGCTGCTTGCTCTGGGGCTGCACAGGTGTTATAGAACTGGTGGGGTTCTTCGTGCATCCCACCAGAAGTAATGGCTTAGGTTTGCTTCCCCGTGCCTTTATTCCTGTTAAATAGCAGGGATTGCAGGGATGGGCGGGGTTACTCAGCGCATGCAGGATGAACCCTTTGTTTTCCTTCTGCAGGGTCAGTCACCAGTCGTACTTCTAATGAAATCAGTATCAGAACCAGGTCCTAGGTGTTCCTTTGGCAAGGAAAGGATTGACCAGGGCAGCCAGTGGTCTTCAGCAGAGGTCCTGAGGCTGCCCTTGCACCTGAACTGTTTGAGGCTTGCCTGATTTCTCTAGCCAGGCTTCTGGCTAGCAGGATCCCCAAGGTCCCCTCTGTCTGTCCATCCTTCGGGATGAGCCCCAGCCTGATGGGAACCTTCTGCTGGGGGTTGATGTGTCCTTCCCAGTTCCGCCACTGGCTCTCACGTCGGTTTGCGTGGCCTTTCAGACAGCTCATTACGGTCCTGCTCTGATCTGATAAATGCAGCAGGGAGCATCGGCAGTTACAGTGGGTGTCAAGTGTTAATTGGGCAGCTTTCAAGATAGAGGCATTTCTTTGTGTACGTACAAAGATATGACGTGCTCGGAATAGCTTCTCCTCCCGATCTTCCATTCGGGAAGACGGGTACATTACAGTCGGTTAATGCAAGACAAATTGTCATTCTTCTTGATTCGCCACATGTTCTGCCTGTGGTGATTTGCCTCCGGGTTGTCTCATTAAGTTGTCTAAACATGGCAAATGCAGCAGCTGAACATACTCAGCTTCTTCTTGAAGTTAATCGCATTGTACACACGTTCCTGCAGCAGCAGCGGATCCAGGCTGCGCCATCCAGCGCTGCCAGAGCATCTTTCACAGGGCTGGTACCCAGGAGAACAGGCCTGTGGTGGGACCTGCTTCTACCCACAATTACACTGCCTGCAATTAAATGGTTTGCTGCTTGGTTTTGTCCCAGGTATGCATCACAAAAGATTTGGGTAAGCTGATGCATCCCCCTCGCCAGCAAGCAGTAGTGGTTGGCCCCATCGCCCTCTTGGCAGCAAATGCAGAGTATTTTGTAGCAGTTTTAATGACCCCCTTGAAAAATCTTACCCCTGGTTTTAATTAACACTTTCAAATGCCACAGTGCTGATGTTCTCCAAGCTCAGCAGGTTTTACAGCTCGTGGAGACCAAACTATTAAGCTCTGGCTGGGAGTTCTCTGTGTGATGAATATTTCCAAGGGGCAAGACCCTGGGCAGACTTGGCTTGTTCCTATTAATGGAATCAGGTGCACAGCAGCAGAAATGTCTGATGCTTCAGAGTGATCCAGGCCAGGCTGTGTTTGGTGGGGTTTGATTTCTCCATCGTCAGCTGGAGAATGCTTGAGGATGCAGACCTGGGTGCTGCATTAGCTGGGACTTGACAATCCTGGTGGGATATCCTCTTCATGGAAGGGATCTTGAGTGGAAGAGGCAGGTGCTCTATAGCAGATGGGGTGTTCCGTGAGCTAGGTTGGTTCATGGTGTTGTTCAGACCATGTGTGGCACTAAAGCCATGTGAGCGCTGTGGCTTGCAGATAGGTCCTGGTGCTGGGATCACTTTGCTTCCCCTGTGGGTCAGGTCCCTTCTTCCCCTTATGTGTCATGCAACCACAGAGGACACTTAATGTGGTGTCCTGACATAAAGCTGGTTTTGTGGGGGTGTTTGCTGGCCACGTGAGCCCCTACAGCGAAGGGAGAGCAGTGTGAGCCAGACCTCTGGAGCTGGCATGCCTTCCCTGCCCAGGGGGGCTTCACCCAGGGTTTGCCAATGCCCCCAGAGCTCAGCCCTCCCCAGCCCCAGAGCTCTAGTGCTTACTGGGTTAAAATGTTGACTGTGCTTCCAAAAAGGGTTTCCCCCCCTCCCTTTAAATCCTGGGGAAGCCCAGCTCTGCCCACTGCTCCTTCACCCCTATTTTAGGCAGCTGTGGATTTTCTCTCCTCCCTACCCCAAAATAGCTAAGATCACCTATTTTGTTTAACAAACACCTCCAAAAATCCATCTCCTCAGCCCTGCTGCTGGCAGGTATTTGCCTTTATCAGCTCAGCCCTGTGGCTCATCATGATCTGGTTGTATCAGAGCTGTCAGTAACCCCCCCCTTAAAGCCTGGCTTTGCAAGGAAGTGCTGTTTACTGAAAATGTCATCTTTTATTTAGGCTCCTGCTGCAGCCAGCCCATGTCTTCTTTCAGGCCTGTTTAATTAGTAACCGCAGCACAGCCCCTGACACATGTTCCTTGGTGGTGTTTTTTACCTCTAATAGGCATTAGGTAGCTTGGCTGGGGGTGGGAGGGGGCAGAGAAGGGGAGGGACAAGATGAGGAGCCAAGGGCAGCTCAAATCTAACATCACATGCTTGTGAAGTAATGAATCCTAGAAAGGGCATCTCTGCCTGCGTGCTGGCTCGTCTTCCCTCCTCCTTGATGGGCAGCCATACAGAGGTGACGGATGCAATCATCCCCCTTGCACCCAATGGGGTTGGGGATTCAGGTCACTCTGCAGGCAGAGCTCAGATGTGTTAAAGTCAGGATAACTCAAGTGCCCGGAGCCCTTTACCTATGGGGCTTTCCTGCAGGTCCAGAGGCTGATCTGAACCTTTCCGTTCACTTTCAGGGTGGGATTTGTGGTGGCTCTGTGAAGGTTTGGGAAGGGGTTTTAGCACAGGGGAAGGGCTGGAGCAGGGGCTGTGACCGTAACTGATGGCAGAAATAACTTGTTTTTCTCTCTCCCCTTTCTCCCTGCAGAAGAAGGCAGAGGCTGCCCACCGGATCCTGGAAGGACTGGGTCCTCAGGTGGAGCTGGTGAGTGTTACCTCTCAGTGCTGGCTTTCAGAGGTCCCTGGGTAGGGAGCACAGCACCCTGTGTGTGTGTCTGAGCTGTCAGAGGAAGCTGCTGCTGGCCCGGACCTCTCACTGGCACAGCACCAAGGCAGGAAGCGAAGAGGAGTACTGAAACACAGGCAGAGACACACAGCCCTCTTCAGAGGGCCTTAACCCTTAGGTAATCCTCATGTACTGCGGCAGAGCTGGGTGATGGAAGGGGCTCCGGCACAGTTTGCCTCCACCTGGGATGCTGTTGGCTTCATTGGCTTCATCTCTCCTCTGTTCCACCCCACTGCAGAGGAAGGTGCTCTGTAAGCACTGTGCTTACCATGACCTGCAGGTACTGGGATTCACACATATCCTATTCCTGTCTCCCTCATGCACAGGACAACGGGCAAAAACAACTTCTAATAAATTGCCAGTAAGGGGCTGCTTCCTCATCCAGCAAAATCCAGCTGTAAATGAAGCCATTGATTGCTGGAGGGGTGCCTGAAAACAACCCCTGAGGGGCTGAGTCCTGAAGAAGGGTGCTTGGAGGAGGTGCATCCGCAGTGATGCTGCTGGAAGGATCCAAGGGGGACAGACACGTCTCTTGCATTGCACCAGCCTTGGGGTGTGAGGTGGGAGTGAGCAGTCACAGTCCTGGGCAGCTGTCATTTGCCTTGCCTTGTGGAGGTGGTACTAATTGCTATCTTCCCTGGGTGTGTAAGGGAGAGGTCACAAGGGAATTAGTGCTCACTGCTACGTGTCGAAGCCCACTTCCTTGTTTGGGGAGGTAGTGCTCATTATTCTTGCTTTGAGTCACTGGGGTCAAACCCTTTGCTCTCTTTCTACTCTGAAGATTGGCAGTGCCTGGGGTTGGTGCTTCCTCATCAAAATGTTACATTTCCTTTTCCTTCCTCCCCCTCCTTTTTGTCCTTCATTGTCCCCTTTTTTAGGTCGTCTGCTTTGTCCCTGGGTGCTGACACTGCACAGGGGCGAGCTGTAGCAGCACCCAGTGCACACCTCTCCTCTCTTGCTCTTCCTTACTCTCAGAGGGCAGGGGAAACCTCTGAACACCCTGCAAAACCCCAGTTGGGTTCTGCGTGTGCCTTGCAGAATGTCTCATCTGGCTGCCCAGAGACACTTCCTATGGCCCAGCCCCCCTATTATGTTGGCCAAAACAGCACCCAGGACCTGCCAACGGCCTCTGCGAGACAGGATGAATAGTCAGGTCTTCTGAGTTGGAAAGGAAGCAGCTTTGCATACTCTGCCCAGTGCACACCCCTGTCCGTCAGCCTCAGCACAGACACATCCAAGGAGTCTCCCCTGTAAGGGAGGTTGAGCAGCCTGGTGCTAATCCTGTGCAAAACCTCTGCAGGGAGCAGTGGTGGCTGTCAGCAGGGTCTTGCATTGCTGTGGGCTCTGGTTGTTGAGACCTCTGGTTCTTGCTTTGCATCCTCAGTGATGTGATGGATACACATGAGCTCAGTAGCGGGGCAGCTTCCAGGGGCTGATGGTGTGTGACAAGAGGTCGCGGTGAGGATGGGTTTAGTCATGGCACAGAGAGGCCAGAGGTTACCACAGCACTGGCAAACTATGGCTGCAAGCAGGGTGAGGTGGTTCTGCTGCAGGATGGAACCAGGGCTGCGTCCCCTCCTTGTGCTGGTGTTACTGGGGGCTGTGGTGGGGCTCTGCCTTCTGTCCTGCTGGCAGCAGGTTATGCCAAGGAGATTGTGTTTGAATGAAGAAAGAAACCCTATCACCTGAGCACATTGATGGGCTTGTTGAGGATCCCTGTAGCATTAGCTGGAAGAAAGGGTTCTGAAAGCATTCCAGTATAGTGTAAGTAGGGATCTACCGAGACGTTTTGTGTCTGTGTCATGGGTTTCCCATGAAGTTGGAAGCTGTTGGGAGATGGCTCTGGTGGGAAAGTCTAATTCCTGACTGTGGTCTTTCGAACAGCTCCCCCTGCGCTTTCAGGCTTACAGCCTCTTCACTGAAACTGGTGTCCTTGGGTTGTGCATCTCAAGGAAGCAGCAAGTGTTTGTTGCTGGTTCCTGGCTTCTTCCTGCTTTGACCTTACAAGGTCTGGCCCTGGACCTTTTATCTTAGTGGTGTCACTCAGGTCTCATCCTCTTCAGAGGATCCTCAGTTTTGTCCTTGGATCCCTTTACCCATTTCTTCTTGCTGGCACTCCTCCATCCTGTCTGCTGGGCTCTTCCCCCTGTCCCCATGGTGGAAATCACCCCCTGCCCAAGGGTCCCCGGGAAGCAGGGATCCAGTTCAGGTCCTGGGAAGCTGGCGCTCTCCTCTACGTCAGGAGAAGGTGGTGACTGGGTAAACCAGGACTCTGCTCATTTCATCCCTGTGGTGTAGTGGTACCATTTTAAGTGACCTCGTGTTTTCCCCAGGAAGAAGAGGTGTCAGTGAGATGTGTAGTCTAAACACTGCAGTGGCCAGAAAGCAGTTGAGACCTTTCATTCAGTTTTAAAGAGCTTTCAGTAAATGCCAGGTGGTTTTCAGTAATAGCTTTGCATTGCAATTACATTTTTCTTGTATGTCATCCCCCAGAGAAATGCATTTCATGTCCTTCACCCTGGAGAAACACTGAGAATGTTTTGAACATCACCTTACCCATCTGACCTGTCAGCTTTGCTCGTGCTTACTCACTGAGAGGTGTCATTCTGAGCAGGTTGGGGATGGCTCTGAGGGAAGATGCTGTTTCTCAGTCCCTGCCCTGTTGAGAATGAAGATTCTCTTAACTCTTTAATCTGTGAGGTTATGTTCTCTATGGGGTAGGTAGAACTTGTCTCCTGGGTTTGCTCCACTGCATGGGCTGAGTTACAGTGCTCAGGGTGTGCAGACAGAGATCTCTGTGAGATGCTGGCATCACATGGGTCTTGGGTTTGGACCCCAGAGTTTCTTATTTGTGAGTATTTGGGCATTTCTTTTAAAGTACTGTGTTCCAGTGCTTGTCTGTTAACACCTAGTTTGCTAACTAAGAATTTAGGTGCTTCTATACATCATAGACCAGTAGTAGCAGAAAAGAATATGGTGAGCTGAGTGGCATCAGGGCATCCATGATGTCCACATGTGCATCTTCTAACCCAGGTATTTACTCCACCACCTTCTCCCAGCAGAAGATATCTGTGGCTCACCACACACCAGGTTCTTTGCTGTGATTTTTATGAGCACAGAGGGAAGAGGCACTGTTATTTATCAGCGTTTCCAGCTCCTGCACTCCTCTTCCAAGAAGCAGTCACTGGTCAAGGCCACCCATTGGTTCCTCCAGTCAAGGCTTTCCAGGGTGATGACTGTGGATGTGATGCTCCAAACCCACAGCTTGCTTTCATCTCTCCGTGGCGCAGACCTGCTACGTGATGAGACAGATGTCTGTGTTCCTCTGAGCCTTCCAAGCATGAAGCACTCAGCCAGCTCTGAGCCTCAAGTCAGACTGGCAGATCGAAGAGGATTTGTGATAGAAATGCCCCTGAGGAACACACTGAGGTGTCCTTCTGGAGAGCTGACTTGCTCCTCTCTTCTGCCCTGGCTCTGCCATCACAGGGTGGCTACCTGTCTCCTTGTTGGTGTCCCCTGGCACACTCGCAGCCCACTGTCCCCTACAGGGTAGCAGATGCCCAAGCAGACCTCCTGGGATGCAGCAGTTCATCTTACATCTATCTGCCTGGGCTTCTCTGCATGCCTTTTCCACATGGGGATTGCATGTGCTTTCCCAGCAAAGAGGGACATGTTCAGGGGCAGCCAGGAAAAGAAGCTGGTGAAGCTGCTGGTGCCAAGATGCAGCGGTGAAGAGAGGAGGGAGAGCTACACCCAGTCTCCTTCCTGCGCACATCAGTGTGGCTGTCCTGGCAGGGAAAGGTGAGGCAGGATCTGTTTTTACTGGGCAGTTAGAGACAAGCTGGCTGTGTGGAAAAACAAGTTCCTTTGCCAAGCACCTGTGATAGTGATGGGGAGGTACTGTGGAGGAGGTGAGAACTGCACCTTCAAACTGGAGGAGAAAGGGACCCACCTGTGTTTGCAGGTCCTGTCCTCTCCAGTGCTGCTCACTTGGCTGTGCAGATGTTCAGCAGCTGTTTTGCTGTTTTCCTGTGTTTATTCTGAGATGAAATTGAGTGGACCTCAAGCCTCAGCCGTATGACCACAGTAAGAAGGTGAGCCGGTTTGTATGTAGCCATGGCCAGGATGCTGCCTTCAGCCAGGGCCTGGCCATCACACATCCTCCATAGGTGATGGATTGTTCACAGCTTGTTTGGTGAAGGTCTGTGGATGAACTGCCTCGAGACTTGGGCTATGTTTCTGTGGTTGGACAAGAGCTGTGCTCATTGGGTGCCCAGTTGATGATGGTTAGGCCAGGGCAAGTTTTTGATTAGCACAGCCTTGGACATGTTCACACCAGCTTAGCTGATGACTAGAGTAGCAGTGAAAGGCTTAATCCTGTGCACCCTGTCAGCCTGCTTATATAGACATAACTGGTGGCAGCTCCTGGAGCGTGGCCTGAGCTCTTAATCACTACGGGTGGAACTGAGCATGGTTTCTGTGGCATCTCTTCCTTCCAGAGGTGGGACTCTGTATATTGGTGTGTTCGCTGAAGGTACATCACCCTGTGGATGGGATGGGAGTTACAGCAGGGGCAGTGACCAGGGATGGATCCAGCTCTTCTGTCTCCCCATAGAGGGCCCTGTCACATCCCCACTAAGAGTGAGGGTGCAGAGAAGCCATGTGATGGGTGCTGGCATCTTGTGTTGGAGACAGTCGTGGTCACTGAGCTCTCCAAAGGGCAAACCATGGGTCCTTCTGGAGCCCATTGTCCCTCCTGAGGGACAGACAGGAGCATCACTCTACGTATGGGTGCAGGCGACATGCCTGGGGACCAACCTGCCCCTGGCATTGCTGGAAACCACGGTGATGAGCGCTTGTCCTGCCTGCAGTTCCCCACTCTGTCTCCCCAGGAGAGCTCAGGCAGGCTTCTGCCGCGTAGATATAACAACTCGCAGCACACAGACTGCCTCTCCCCGCTCCCCGAGCCCCCCTTTCCCCTCGCCTCCCCCGTGCCGTATGTTCCGAAGCGCACTGCGTTTCCCAGCCCATGGATAACAGGCACGTACTCGGCCGCGCCGCTTTTATCTGGACCACGTCGCACAGTGCTTGTTGTGAGCCAGCTCGCTGGAGTGCTGCCGGCCCTCCCCTGGGATGAGCCGGGATGAGCTGGGATGCACCAGGACCAGCGCGGCACTGCCGGGAGCCAGCACCCTCCAGTACAGCCGGGAGCAGGGATGTGGGGCACAGGGATGGGCGCCTGGGCTGGCGCGGCTCAGGGATACAGGGACCTGCACTGATGCTGATGGGTTTAAGTTTCTAAATGTCAGACTGTATCATTTATGCCTTCATTTTTCTTCTTTATTTCAGCCATTATACAACCAGCCTTCAGACACCAGGCAATACCATGAAAACATTAAAATGTAAGTACTTGGCAATAAAGGCTATTTTAAATGTCAGGTTGGGCATTAGGCTGGAGCGGGAGGGATGTTAGCTCGCTCCCAGAGCCCGATTAAAGCTACTGAGGAATTGCAAGCATCCCTTTAGAGCTGGTGTTTTACTGCTCTGGGTGCCTGAAGCAAAAACCTGCTGTAGGAGCAGCTCCAGGAGCCCAGCAATTGACAGCTGTAGCTTCAGATGGATGCTGAAGGTGCTGTTTGATGTTCTCAGGTGGGGTGGATGCGGGTCCTGGTCCATCTCTTGGTGTTTTCCCAGAGACCACTCACTTTGGGTGCTTTATGCTGTGTTTTGTGCATACTGAAGTATAAATCAGCCGCTGGTGTGCGTGTGTGTGTGTGTTTGCATGCAAGAAAGATGAGGTAAAATGAAAAGTTGCAATTACAATTAGATTTTCATGAAACACCTCTTGAATGTCTAATAACAACTGGTTGTTTCAAAGATACTCACCGAGACTTAGCAATCATCTAATTTGACTTATCACCTCAATACACGATTTAATCATCAACCTGCACTGAATAACCACAGTGACTTCCTGAGCATAGAAGAAATACATCAGATAATGAGAGTAGCGGTAATTGTGATTATTGTTGGAAATCTAAATAGTCAAACCAGATCTTGAGACTTTTATCTGCCTTTGAATGAACCAATGATTGCCCTGAGCTGCTTGCAGCCTGTTTTGGTCCAGGCTTGGTCAGCTGGTGATTATCATCTTCAATAATCTGTTAATAACCTTTTGCTCTTCATTGGTGTGTTAATTGATGCCAGGGGATCGTAGGGAAAGAGTTAATGTACCTCTGCGCTGCTGCAGGGGAGCATGCTGCTGCAGTTTAGGTGCTCTCCATCCCCATCAGGGCTGTGGGGAGGAGGGTTTGGTGATGTGACCCTGCTGCTCGCTGCCTGCACGGTTCCTGCTCCACCCAAAGCTTCCTGTGTCATCCAGGCAATGCGCTCGCTGTGAAGCGTTCAGACCCCACAGTCGCCCCAAACCTTCCCATTCTTTCAGGGCTCCTTAGTGGATCCCTGAGCACTCATACTGCTGGTGCTGGGCATTCTCCATTTAGGAACTCCAAATAGGAGGGTTCTGCTGGGGTAGTCAGTGCTGGCCTGGATGCTGTGTGTAAACCCAAGGTGCTGTTATGCCATGTGCTTCTGGGACAGGGCAGCATCGTCTCCTGGGGGTTGATGGT
This sequence comes from Psittacus erithacus, assembly GCA_009867235.2. Lineage (NCBI taxonomy): Eukaryota > Metazoa > Chordata > Aves > Psittaciformes > Psittacidae > Psittacus > Psittacus erithacus. Next base: position 78,238 of record WYDI02064402.1, read on the forward strand.
GAGGGCAAGCAGACAGAGAAATGGGTGGGAAATGATGGCTTTTCCTTGCAGCTGAGAAATCCAGGTAGCTTTTTCCTTCCAGATGTTTCCTTCTGTTGCTGATGCATTTACTCCAGTCTTTTGAGTTCAGCAGATGTTGCCACAAGTCTTGAGCAAGGATACCCTTTAGGTGACAGTTCTGCTACTGGGAGAGGCAATGATGCCTGGCAGTGGGTCTGTGCTCCCTGCAACTTGCAGCTCCCTGCTTTTGGAAGTCTATTTTGCTGTCAGTTCAGGGTATTGATGGCTGATAAGCCACCTCATACAGCAAGGCCCAAGGATGTGCTCTCCGCGTTGCTGGTTGTAAGTCACCCCTGGCACTGATGATGTGTGGCAGTCAGTATCTCTTAGGGTCCCTGACCCCTTCTCTTCCTCAGCCATCAAAGGTTGGGCAATGAAGGTGGCAATTTCAAGCTGATTGCTGGTTTTGTCCTTGAAAAAATGAGTTAAAAGGAGATCCAGAGACTTCACCCACTCCCATTCCCCTGCCAATATTTGTGGGTTTGTGATCACATTTTCCTGTGATTTAAATGATTTCCTGTTCTTGGTTGCTGCCTGAAAGACAGGCACAAACAAGAGGGAACTGACTGTGCAGGTCAGGAGGGAAACCCCATCAAACCAGCTTCTCATGCCATCAGAGCGGGTACTCCTCCATGCCTTCCTTTGTAGGCATCTGTAGGATTATCCTAACCCTGGACATAGGGCAGCCCTCCCATGTGGCTGTAGTTGGAGGTGATAGACCAAGGAGAGATGGGAGCGGGCAGGTTTGGAGTTAATGTTCACTGTGATTAATGCTGCAAAAAAATGGGAAGGAAACCACATGTTTTAATGAAAAGCCTCCTTCTCCTCCTCACAATTAGCTGCCTTCAGCTGGTTATTGATGCCAGCAGAGTGCCTTTACAGATCTAGGTCAGCAAAAGGCCCTCGAGCGATCTGGACTCCAGATGTTTGCTGCTTTGGACCATGGCCTCTCTTGGAGGTCCTGGGGTCTGAACTGCAGCGTGCTACTTGTTGATGGATGTGCAGAGAAATCAGTGTGTCCTGTTCTCTTTCGTGTTCCTGCTGCACATAAAAGGATGTCTGGATGCTTGGAAGGAAGATACAAAATCAAGATTTCCAAGCAAATAATTCAGGGATGTTGAGCAAGAGGCAAAGATGTTAAACTTCAGTGTTTTGACCGAGTCATGCTTAGATGTTCATGACCTACAACTTCTCTGTGGGCTGCATTTGAAGATACTTTTTGTTCTTTCCTTGTTCGTAATACGTTTGTGCTTTTCTGCTCTAGAAGAGCAGCTTCTGCTCTATAGCCTGAAGGTAGCTGTTTCAGTAGGAGATGGAGTAAATCCTCGCAGTGCTGGGAGGCATCAGCCAGATGCATTAGAGCGCCAGAAGGACAACTGCCAGGACAACACAGGTTGTATTTGTAGTTGGATGCAGGTTGTTCTAAACAATTTCACCCTATGCAGATTTAGCCACGGTGAAAAAGCCTTTTGGCAGGTGGCTGGAAAATCATCCAGGTCATGATTCTGTCCACAAAACCTCACTGTATTTAGTGCTAAACAGCAACTGCTCCCACATGAAGCTGGTTTGCAGCCTCGTACCTGGGCACAGGGGGATGGCCAGGCTGTCACCATTCACAAAGACCTTTTTTCTTCTTTCAAAGCACTTCCTAGGGTGGATTTCTTTTCTCGGCTGGATGTGAGTGTCAGTGGGAAGGCATGTGAATATCACAAAGCCAGAATTCCTCGATTTCTCTCCAGCGATGCTCTCCGCCTTGCAACACTAGTTTAATTCTTCCTGCTTGTTTGCTTTGCTTTTCAGCTGGGATGAGTCACTTATGCTAACAGAGCTGACTGGGGAGTTACAGGGAGAGTTTTTACTCCCACTAAAACGCTGCCTTTCTCTTATTTTCATGGAGGTTTATGGCCTGTCTCCTCTTCAGTACAGTTAAAATTAATTTCATGCCCCAGTTCATTCCGGTGTTTGCAGCTTCAAAAGCTTTTAAGTCCTATTTAGCTGCCTCGCTGTGCTCTGTTACTGTCTGCTTGGGTCCCTTTGGTTCACCTGTGAGTGCAGGCTGTAAGCTAACATGGTTAATTTTGTATGCTACATCTGCCGCGTGAGCCCCGGCATCGCTGAGTGGTGTGTTCCAAAGGCTTGACCTAGCTTTGATGGAAGCATGGCCTTCCTGTTTGAAATACCTGCTTTGTTGGAGGCAAAAGCTCTGCCACTCAGTCCTCAAGAAGAGAGCAAGACAGCGTTTAGTGCCCTCTTTTTCATAGGGATGGGGTGAGCTTTGCCCCCACAGCTAGCTTGAATCTTCCTTTTGGCTTTACAATGGACTGAGAAGTTCCTTCAAGCCCCAAACACAACTGGAGGCCACTTGAATGATTCTGCATCGCCCGAGGAAGTTGCAAAGACCTTTTGCTGAAACACAGCAGCGAATGCAGGGGATGCTTATGTTCCATTTAAGCACCAGTGCATCTGGTCTGGGTCTCTTATTTCAGTGTTTTGCCAGCTGGATGAAAGCTGCTCTTCTGCCCTGCCGTGGCAGTGATTTTACGTGTTCTCCAGACTGCTGGCACCAAAGATATGAACCTCCTTTCCTCGCAGTGTTTGAGATATGACAAGATGTTGTTCACATGAGCAGGATCAATTACCTGCTGCCTACCTGTCTGTTCTCCAAAGGGGCCTTCATCTCTCCAGCAGGAGATTCCTACTCGGTCAGCCATGAAAAGCAGCCCGGTAGGACTCTCCTCCCCCCTTTGCTGAAGCAGTCATCTTGAAATCACAGCCTGTGGGATTTGTGTTTGAAAGCGAAATGTGAGCTTCTGAGCCTTGATAAAGCCCAGGGAAGGAAAACTGAAAGCCCAGGGTAAGTACGTGCAAGGTGCTGTTCACAGGGGTTGCTTTAAACCTTTCCCTCCAGAGCTGCTTGCTTTTACACTGAAATTCAGAGATGCTGGGGTGAAACCAGGCTGCGTCCCCTTGAGACGCTTCAAGGGTGTTGGAGAACTAGGATCTGAGGGTACAGTTCAAACAGATGGAGAGCTTGGTGTGCTTTGATTTCTGGTGCGTCCGCATGCAGCAGCAGCAAAGCTGTGTGCGCTGTTAACATTGGCACATCTGGGTTGCTCTCTGCAGCTGATAGTTTTTGTTTTGGGGGGTGAATAAGGAGGCTTTGCAGAATGAAAGTCTGAAGTCAGGAATTTCAGAGGTTTAGGGGCTTCTGAATATCTTTTTCTCTTCAATATCCTCCCCGTTCCCCTTCTCCCCAAAGAGCAGAGCAGCTCCGGCTTTCCAAATCACTTGTCACTCTGGAAAATTTAAGTGATCTTTTCATTACTGGCTGTTTAGGGGTTTTAGTAGCACTGTATTGCCTCTGAATTCATAGTTGAAGCCTGACATGTAGCACAAATGCTCTTCCAAACCCTGTCATTATTAATGCATTCTCTTTCGGGTCTTTTTATTAGTGCTTGTAGACATTTTCCTCATTAGAAATTCACCTAGCAGCTCCCCGCTCATCTCATTCAAGGTTTCTCATCTCTTTTATTCTCTGTTGGCATGCACTAGGGCAGAAGTATTACCTTGTGATGAATTACTAAATGATGGAGACACACACTGCAACCTTCTGCTGCCTTCTCTTGCCAGTAAAAAGCCAAGTACTGTTGTTTGGATGGGCTATCTTGCAACACTTGGGCTTGCAATGTCAGCTTGGGCTTCGAGGGAAGACAAGGGTGGCTGACCGAGTGCTTCTGCGCTTGGGCTTGTCTTGTTTTGGTCCTAACCTCATAGTGCTAAAGGGGATGGGCATGAATTTCCAATCTCATGTTAAGAACTGTGGAACTGCTGCCCAAGGGACTCACTTGAGCAGCTCAGTAGAAGCATCTTCCCAAGGAGGTGGCACTGTGGGGACTTGGATGGGCTGTGCTGGGGATCTGGCCAGGGCAGACTCTGGTAGCAAAGCGCCCATGTTTGCTGAGGCATCTCCTCCTTGGAGCATCTCACTGGCTTCAGCGTGTGAGCCACCAGGTGAATTAACAAAGCAAATTAATTATATGAATTTTAATTATTATTAGTGAATTATAGTGATGGCTTTGAGTGCATTTTGGACCTGCGGAGGACATGATTTGAGAAGCTGGGAGACCTCCAATGGCTTCTTTCTCTTTGAGTGTTGATTCTGGGCACAAACACAGCCCGCCTGACTGCACATCCAGAGTTACAACCCTCTGCCACTCCACTCTCACAGGCACTAATGGTGCGGGGGGTTTAGTCCATCCCAGCGCAGGTCTCTGGGGTAAACCAACTAAAGATTTGCTTTGCTTTTCATCCCCAGGAAGCATTTCTGACTATTGCAGGGAAACTGCTCCGAACAGCCGGCTTTCCCGGAATGTGCCCTGCCTCGGGGTTAATAGGTTGCAGTGTATTACCAGCTGGAGCTGTGTGCTCTGGCCATTCCAAGCAAGCAGATGAATGAGCGCGATGACCTGTGAGCAGCGTGACCTGCTCCCTGCCCTCTCTGCAGGGCGTCTTGCAGCTAAGAGATGGGATGGGATCAATGACTGCCCTGAGCTGTGGCTTGGGATCCTGGCATCAGGAATGGGCATACTGGGGGGGACACAACCATTTCTGTACCCTCTCCATTGCCTCTTGTCTCATCTTGGAGCGTTCTCCTTGTGTCCCATGGTTTGCAGCTCTCCAGTCTCGCGGCGGTGCTTTGTTTGGCTGGAGTTGCAGGAGGCTCCTCTGTTTCCGACCCTCGCCTGCGTGATCAATCTTGCTGTACAATGGCTTTGCCAGCTGCTTGCTACCTCCTTCCCTGCCGCTCTTCACAGGCTTGATCCCTACTTTGTTTGCCCTGGCTGTCTGATGAAAGACGTTCCTGTGTAATGAAATACCCCTGATTAGTTCTGATCAAATAGCAAACTTCCTTTCATCTCGCCTTGCCCCGGCTGAAGGTCTCGGCAGGCAGGCTCAGCCAGGTGTGCATCGGCTCTTTGTACCCTTGGGAGTCTTATCCCAGGGCTCTGGCAGCGTCCACACGTGTGCACTCACCGCACCGACACGCATGCGTGCGCGCACATCCTTTAGAGAGCGCAGCCAAGTCGTTCGTGTGGACCCGAGCCAAGTAACTCAAAAGTCACAGTTACGGGTTCTCCCCTTGACTGGCTCCATTGTGAGAGCCAAAACACAAACCCGACCTTGTGCCGAGCCGGTTGAGGTGGAAGCGGCTGCTCCCACGGGGCTCCCATTGCTTTGCTCTGAGTGGGAGATGTGTTTCCCCATGGCTCTTGAGAACCACGCTCAGGTGTGGGGCTCGCGAGTTAGGGTTGTGCAAGGATGAAAAGCTCTTGCAGAGCCACCCCCCACGTTATAGATAGTGTTTGAATCCTGCTTCCTGTGCTGGTGGGTTTGGTTTACCTTGGTTGATCCCTGTTTCTTCCTGCCTGTCAGTGCCTGTGGGGAAGTGCTGGGCGCTGGTGGGGCTGCCCAAGCCTCCCCACATGAGTTGTGCCCCATTTCAGACTGGTGCCTGATACTGAGGCTCTTGCTGCACTTGTCCAGTTGATAACTGAGCCCTAAAGCGGAGGACCTGATGCCGTCAGAGCCTCTGCCACCACAGACTGTAAATGGGACTCTGATGTGGGGAAAGCCACATGTCCCTGAGTCCATTTTGGGGGCTGTGCCTGGGGTCTGCAGAGGCTCACAAGGTCAGCGTCTCTCTGGAGAAGGCTGTGGTGGTGGTGTGACCCACACTGCCTGGTCTCCACTTCCCTGCAGAGGAGAGAAGGTGCAGGAAAGGCTTCCCTGGTGACCAGAGGGCTGGAATAGCCTTTGCCATGGGGAGTGTAACCAGATGTGGTGTCCTGACTTTGGAGAGGAGCTGCCTCCAGAGGGAAGGGTTAGACTGGGGCTGCGCTGCAGCCAGCAAGTGCGAAATGAGTATTGACTGTGTCATTGCAGTGCTGGGGAGCACTGTGTGAAACTGAGCCCACCAGAAAGGTCTTTCCCCATAGGTACACAGGGAGCTGAGGAGCCCAGGGCAGAAATGCAGATGATTAGATGAATTGTTGGTGACAAGGATGGGAATGTGCCATCTGGCAGGCTCCGTGTCTCCCTGCATCCACCCCAGCCTGCCTGAGCATCACGAGGAACCCGCATGTCCTCCTGACCCGGTGTAGTGTGATGTGTCAGCCCAGCAATACTTCAAACTGTCCACAAGAGTCACTGTTGCTTTATCTAAGGAGCTTCCCTCCCTTCCTCCTGCCTGTAACTGCCTCATTTCCTCACCCTGCGGAGACTGCGGTCAGGTCTCCATCCATGGAGAGAGCAGCATTGCAGGCAAGGATGAAGGCTGCCAAGGAAGGACGATGGAGGGTGGTTGATGTGCTGCAAGAGTGACCTCACCCATGCGCTGTTCCACACTGGTTATTCCTGTGCAAGACTCCAGCAGACAGCCCTTACCTTCCCTGGGCTGGGCTCTTTGATTTGCTCAGGGAGCACAGCGTGTGCTTTGGAGAGCAGTGGCCCGAATTAACCTCTCTGCAAATGGTTTTCAGGTAGCAGCAATACATGTAGCAAGACAAACTGCAAAGCCGATTTATATTTACCAGGATTGTATTAACCTTTGAGAGGTTGACCTTATGCAAAAAACAACAACCAACAACCCCCAAAGATAAAGTGGCAAAAACGTTTAGGGCATGAGGGGGGTTTGTTGTTGTTTTCAATGCTTTCACTCTCTGATTACTTCAGCCTTGGTGGTGGTAAACATAAACCTGCTTTCAAGGCAGTCCTGATTTTTGCAGCTGTGGAGCCATTAAATCTTTGCCTGTATTAGCACTTTCAAGGTCAGCCATGATGTAAAACTCAAGGCAACCCATCAGCTGTGTGAGAGATGCTAATTGTCTTCATTTACTCTCCTGGTTCCTGCTAGGTGTCAAAGTCCCCCCTTGCTGCTGGGTGTCACCTAGGTTGAGACAGGGAGGACAGGGGTTGATTTAGCTGTGCTGGCACCGGGGGACAAGCTGTGACCCATTGGCGGGGGCCATCCCACACATGATCATCATGTGGCTTCATACATAGGTCCTTGATCAGAAAACCTTTGTGGATCTTGGTCTGCTCTGCAGGAGGCATCAGCACCATCACTTGGCTGTGCCTTCTGCTGATGGAAGTGGGAGTAGATCTGAGGCTGAGAGGCTTGAGCTGGGGATCCTGGAGTCTGTTTCTAGCTGATAGCTGGTGTTTCCATCTGCAGGAGAGTTATGAGTGCCACTTGCTAGTGCTGCCTTGGAAGGTCTATTTTTGCACCAAAGCCTTGAAGGTGAAGTCAAAGGGAATGAAGATGTGCAGCTCAGGCAGTGGTCAGTGACTTCGTGTGTATCCCATACTTCTGGTGACTAATGAAGAGGGGAAGACAGGAGTTACAAAATCCAAATGGTATTATCGGGAACAAGAGTTAAGCCTGATGTGTTTCCTCCTTGGTAAACTAAGAATTGTGATGCTTTCCGTAATGTTCTCCATCCCCAAATTTAGCCAGCGCTGCCCCCAGTCCTCTCTTCAAGACCCTCTGCCCCTTCCCAAACCTTGCTGCTGCGGAGCTTTAGGGATTTTATGAGGGAAGAGGGTGTTTTCTCCCTTCCCCATTAGCCAGGCAGGGAGGGGAATGAGGGAGGAGCGAGGGTGTCTTTTCATTCTGCTAAATCCTGCAGAACGTGCCTACATGAGACTGTTAAGCTCCTGATCAGTAATTACACACTGCAGCTCTGCCTTTAATCGGGATAAAAGACTTAAGGAAACTCCTTTGCCCCTGGTCTCTACCTTTTACCTAGAGGTTTTATTGCTGTGGATAATAGTAACAGGAACAATGACAGGCAATCAGCTCTTGGGTTTGTGTAGGCTCTGGGTGCTCATGCAGTCTTTCCAGCTCCCTTCTGCTTTGGTGCTGCTTCTCTCTGGGCAATTATGTCATGCTGTCTGTGGAAAGTAGGAAGAAGAAACCAGGGGCTGTCTGGGCAGATGCTGGGTTGGTTGTGGTTGCAGTAGCCAGTTTCTCTCCTGAGGTCCTAATTCTGCAAGTGGCTGGTTTGTTTGCAGTGGTGTTAGGCACAGCTCCAAGAAAGCAAGAGGTTAGGAGGTGTGTGATGCAAGCCCTGCTGCAATCCTGCTTCCTTATCAGCACCTAAGAGCCCCAAGGGTGAATAACCCTTGGGAGCGTGTGTGTACTGACAGCTCCATCTCTGCTGGCCCTGGGGACCAAGGCACAGGGTGGCCTCTTATTGAGGAGCCACCTCCTGCCATGCAAAGCTTGGCCTTTGCCCCACAACGTTTGGGACCCCGTTGGGTTTTGCACATCAAAATGTGAAATTAACCAAGAAACAGCCTGGTAAATACAGCGCGTGGTAAAGGTTTGCAGAACTGGGAGTGTGTGGATGCAATGCTCAACCTTAGTCCTGGTTTTACCGACAGATGTGGGTGAAGTTCCTTTGTTTGTTGGTGCTCCTCTGAGCTGGTGCGAGGTCCCCAGATAACCACATTTGCTGCTGTGAAGTCGATGCAATTCCAAGTTAAGGTGGAAAGCTGCGCTGCGAACTCCTTTGGGAGTGGGAAGAGCCAGGCTTTGGGTTGGAGCTGCCTCATTAATCAGTTCTTATCTTTTCTTTCTCTTTACAGAAACCAGGCAATGCGGAAAAAGTTAATTTTGTACTTTAAGAGGAGAAATCATGCTCGCAAGCAGTGGGTAAGTGATTCCCTCAGACTTCACATCTATTAGGCAACATAATTTACTATGTGAGAAAGAAAAGGACGTTTCCCAGCAGAGAGGTGCTGGAGCTCAGTGCTTTGCTTGTTGCATTGCTGTGGCATCTCTTATCCTTAAAATAACTTGGACAAAGGAGAAGTCCCTGATCCTGCTGCAGGCAGCACCTCCCTCCCTGTGGAGACAACACATGGGATTGGCTTAATCACAGCGAGCCCTTTATTGATCTCAGGGAGCCTGTTCACAGCGTGTCTATTTTGTGAGTAATTGAACCCAAGGAGAGGTGTGAAACGAGCTGACTCTGCTTCCAGTAAAGGGGCTGAAGACTGATCTGACTGTTTCCAGCTGACCACAGGGCAATGTTCTAGGAATCTGTGGTTTGAAACAAAACTCCAGCTCTGCACCGGTTTGTTTCTAGGCGGCTTTGCCTGCAAGATAATTCCACCATCCTTCAAGGAGATGGTTCTTGGTTAAGTGAGGGGTAAGGTAGGGTTTATTATGAGACTTCAGAGGCATTTGTTGCAAGTGCCTCGTAAATAGAGGAGGAAATTCAAGTGGGATTTACAGAATTACACATTTTTGTTGCCTGCAGGAGCTGGGAGGCAAAACCAGCGCAGAAGGGGAAATAGAACCCCAGAGGGGTTTGGGTTGGAAGGGACCTTAAAGCTCCTCCAGCTCCAACCCCTGCCATGGGCAGGGACACCTTCCACTAGAGCAGCTTGCTCCAAGCCCCTGTGTCCAACCTGGCCTTGAACACAGCCAGGGATGGGGCAGCCACAGCTTCTCTGGGCAGAAGCAACCAGATGCCAGAAGCAACCACTGGCCCCACCAGGAAGGTGGATTTTTCCATGCAGGGTGATTCAGCTCAACGCAGGGCTTCACGTTTTACATGGAAGATGCAAGTGCTTGTTCCTGACTTAGTCTCACTGCTCGAAGGCAGGCTCAGGTGCTGGTGTTGCCAGTGGTGCAGGTTTTGTCAATGGCTTCAGTGCTGGTTTTGGACACAAGTGCTCTGAATTGGAGGCATTGCTGGAAAAACTCAGAATCATAAGCCTGGGAAGTGGTTTGAAGGCGCTGCCTTTGAAAGTAGCTTCCAGTGGTGATGTTTCTGAGCCAGCAATCACATTATTTTCTTATTTATGGTGAAAAAGGCATGTTCCTTTCCTTTCCCATGCTTCATTCCCCCCCATTTTATAGCAGTCTTCCAAAAGCCACAGATCCTGCACTCCAGAGGCTTGGTTGTGTGTCCCTTAGGTGTCCAAATCCATGATAAAACTTCTCTCAGGTTTCTAGCAAGGGGCTTGATGCAGCATGGGCATGGGTGCTGCTCAGGACACCTTGCTTGCCGCTGCTGAGCACTTGGGCAGTTGCGGGAAGCGGATTGATATTCCCTTCCTCAAAGCAGGGGTTGTAAAGCACCGTGTGGCTTTACTGGAACCCAAAGGGAAGTGCCCAGGAGCTGCTTTCTGGTGGAAACAGCCTGTTACTGCGCTAAATGGAGAGGGAGTCGTTCTGTTGTGAGCATCAAGAAGCTGGGGGAAAAGGTTTAATGAGGCTGCAGGAGCACGGTTCCTAAAATACGGCGTGCACTGAAGTCGCCTGTCATGCAAAATAGGTGAATTTCTGCCAGCCAGTTTATTCAGTGTCCTTGAAAGGGGATTTTTCAGTTTAGGGAAGCATTTTGCCTGTTCTACAGAATAGGCAACATACGGTTGCTGAATTTGCAAAGTGAATGCATTTGCTGATTCTGTTTGCAAAATGGGTTCGCTTAGCTATTTTTCTGCCTGTTTTGTAGCAGACCCTATTTTTAGCAAAGCCCATTTACATGCCAGTGTTTCTTTCTGGCTCTTTTACTTTCTGGGGTGTTATCACTGCCCAGGGCTGGCTGGAGCAGGGTCAGAGCTTGGTCTCAATAGGGTCTAGCCCTGAAAGCCCCACCACAGGATGCGCAGGGCTTCCTCCTGCCTCCACCGAGGTTGGTTGATGGAATTGCCATCAGGGGGGTGATGCTGCAGAGAGAGAAGGGTAAAGGGGGATGCTTTGAGTGTAAGACATTTATCTCCATCAGCCAGGGAATGAAAACTGTGGGGCTTGTATAGGGTTTGGACTGGTTCCTCTTGTTACCTTCACTCTTCCCCTTCTCTCTGACGAGCTGCTCCGTTCCCTGGAGCTGTGAGAGCGTGGGCTGCGGGAGGGCTCGGGCTTGGCACAGCCTACAAGCTGCCTTCAGCTGCTATGGCAGCGTTACTATTCATCCATTTTTAGACACGCATGTCAAGTCCGATTTGGCTTGCCATCACTTACTTGTGTGATTGAGAGGCTGATGGGCTGGTGAGCCCAGCCGGGAAGGGGGGCAGAGGAAGCACCAATGCTAAAAGCTGGCACAGATGATTGCTCAGGAATGGACACGCTCGCTTAAGGCTGCTCAGAGGATGCTTAAAGAAGGAATAGACTCCTAAAGTGCCTGACCAGGAGCTTCTGGTGATTGAGCTGTGAAGATCTGGGGAATGCAGAGTGCTGTGAGGTGCCTGTAATCTTGGCTTTCAAATGATGGCAAAAGATTGCAGAGAGCCTGTATCCCATCTGGACCAAAAAGCGCTAGACAGAGATGCTGCAGCCCAGCCTTGCTGTGGTGGGGTTTGAAGCTTGTGTGGCAGGGAAGATCTCTTTGCTCCACAGTGGGAAGGGGCTTTAAGAAAGCAAATATGAACCAGAAGTGCTCAGCCAGGGCTAAGCTGTGTGAGTGGCGAGCTTCGGTCCTGCCTGCCCTGCTGCCGGGGTGTGAGCTGCTGGGGAAGTCAGCAGCGTGACGTTGATATAGCTTTTTCTATCTGCAAATACCAGTTCCTTAAAAGAGGAATTCTGCATCAAGCTTTCATGGAGTTGTCCCAGAGAGTGCAGGAAAAGGAAGAAAAAGAACCGGCAGTGAAGCAGCCCGGCAGCTGCGCCAAGTGGCAGCGATGTGGGACCCAGCACCAGCTCATTCCCACGGGGAGCAAAAGACCTTTCAAAGCCTCAAAGCTTCTCACCAGGCCAAGCCCTCCTCATGCTGGGCTGTCCCCTGGCTGTGCCACGGGCTGGCACACAGCACAGAGCACCCGCTGCGTCCCAGCGCTGAGCCTTCATAAACTTTGCTGGGTATTTTTAGCCTCTTCCGAATGCGATGCTCTGAAAGCAGGAGGCTGGAGCAGATTTGCTGGCAGGGTGGGAGCTCTTGTGTTCAGGGGGCTGAGAGCATCACTTGGGGAGGGGTAGGAATGCAGCAGCTGGGATTCCTCCAAGCTGTTGGCATTACCTATAGCGTGTGATTTCCCTTGATGGCTTTTAGGGCATTTTTATTCTTGTTCTCATTCCTCACTTTCATTTTCTGGCTGTTTCCTTCAGCTCCTGTAGCCAAAACCCAAGCATCTTCTGTGCATCCGTGTGGGGCAGGAAAGCCTCTGGCCCTGGTGCACAAATGGGAGTTAGTTTATTTGAGGGAGGGGACGTTAGTCTGCATCAGGTTTAGAGTCTGAGGAGCTTTGTCCGCCCCACGTTATTGTTGAGGTGCCTCCAAAGGGCCATGGGGATCACAGGATGTGTTGCTGCACTTCGGTTATTGCCTGGTCCAGTGCCGGTGCCGAGCTGCCTGTTCTGGAAAGCAGAACGGGGCGGGTGGGAGGCGACCTGGGGTTTGCCACTGATGGTTTTGCAGTGACATCTGCTTTCACTTCCTGATCTGGGGCCTACAAGGCATGTGTTTCACTCAGAATGAAACCTTAAAACCCCCTCTGGTCACCCAGCTGCTTTCATGTGAGGATGGACTCCGTCACTCTGTCACTGCTGTCTCCTTGGTGTGGACCTTGCCTGCCCGTGGGCATTCTGCTCTAGGAAGAGAGTGGCCAAAGGAGAGAGGAGCAGTTAGAAGCTGATTTGGGGAGGTGTTTTAAGTGATATTTTAATGTCATGGTTATCGGGCCAGTCCTCCATGAGGGAGAAGTGCAGTGCTGCACCTGTGTTGGGTGGCTGGCCATAAGAATGTCACCTAGAAGGACCTGGCATGGAAACTCCATGCAGAGCCTGGGTTTGCCATCAGTGGGGATGTGCTTATCCTGCTCCTGGGCCTAAAAGGAGGAGCAGCAACTGGAGAAATGCTCCTGCTTTCCAGGATGGTGTAGGAGCTGGTGGCATCGCACGGTGTATGGCCTTGGTCAGCCACACTGGATGAGAGTCCTGGTTCACCAAAGGTGTTGGGGCTGGAAGGGAAAAGCCTTGAGGGTACCTGCTGGCCTGTTTTGAGCATTCACCCTGGGTTTGATCACAGACCCTGGAGCATGTGTGTGTCCTGATGAACCATATTCCTTTAAGCACCGTGACTCAGGCTCAGCCTGAGCAGCCATGGAGGGACAGGCCTGGAGGAGCTGCCCTTCCCAGGCATGTCTCCTGAGCTCCCCCTCTCCCTCTGCCCCTTCAGGAACAGAAGTTTTGCCAGCGCTATGACCAGCTGATGGAGGCCTGGGAAAAAAAGGTGGAGCGCATTGAAAATAACCCCCGGCGCCGTGCCAAAGAGAGCAAAGTGCGGGAATACTATGAGAAGCAATTCCCAGAGATCCGGAAGCAGCGGGAACTGCAAGAGCGCATGCAGAGGTTAGAGGAGAAGCGGTAGGAAGGGGCTGAGCTGGTATCAGACAGCCTTTCTCTTTTCTCTGGGAATGGGCATGGGGGTTGTTTGCGGGAAGAGCGGGCTGGGATGGCCGTCAGTCCCATTTCTCCCTGTCTGGTCGAAGCAGAAGCCAGCAGACAAGCAGCTTTCCCGCTTTTTCCCCAGGATGGCTCAGCACCGGGCCAAAAGAGAAGGAAAAATGTCAGGAATGTGGTTGCCTGAGTGCCCTCTGCCGCTGACCTCCTGGCTGGCCACACTGGAGCATGGGGGAGCTCTCTTGTGTTAGCACCTGGCTAGGACAGCGCCAGCTATTGCCATAGTGGTGGGCCCAAACTGAGGTGTATGAGACTTGCAGATGCATTTGGTCATGTTGATGATTTAATGCATTGCACATGCTTTGACCAGAGCATGGGCAGGGATAAGAAACATGTAGAAGTTATAGGAATGACTACAAATGACAGGAAGGGAGCAGAATATCCTTCCATCTCTCCCATCTCTCCCATCCCCTGTCCAGTTTTTCCTCCTCATTGGAGGCACAATTTGAGGTCACGTTATTTTGTGCTAGGAGGAGACATGAACCCATGATCTTGCTGAAAACTCTCCCTCCCTCCCATTTCAGTCCCAGGATCTTACCCAGGGACAGCTGATGTGTGCAGAACCCAAACTCCCTCTGCCAGCACCCCATCTTATGCCCCACTAACAGCTAGATGGGTCCAGACTTCCTAAGTAGTGGCTTTATTTTGTCTTAAAGAGACGGGGAGAAATGGTACTGAGAAAGAAATGTTTTAATTTATTACCTGCTTAATACGAGAAGTTTCAGTTCCATGGCACATGTGCTGTTACACTGAATGATATTGGGGGAGGTGGGTGTCAGTGGCTGGTTTTGATTTAAAAGTTCCCACAGCATTTGCAAACCAGATGCAGTGGCACAGTGCTAATGGCTTGGTGCTAACACTGGTGCCACTGTTGCTGTGGTTCGATGAGCAGGATAAAATGTGGGAAAGTGTATGGCTGGGTATGAAATGTCCTTCTGTTGTAGCATTCCAGGAGGTCGGCACAGGTAAGGAAGGTGGTTTGAGGCTCTTGTCCTGTGAGCCCTAAACCTGTGGATCATGGGAAACAGTGCTGTGGGAGCCCATGGGACTTCCTGCAGCATGGGATGAGGTGGTATGGATGGAGTGTTGGATATGACCATGATGGAGGTCAGCAAGGAGGACAACAGGGCCGTTGAGTTGTCACAAATGTGTTTTGCTGCTTATGAAATGGAGCATCAGTGTCTGAGTGTTTCACTGCCCTTTCCCAGCAGGGTAGGACAGAGGGGCAGTGGCGGGCTCTCCATGTCAGCTGCACGCAGCGAGCATGAGGTGTCAGAAATCATCGACGGGCTCTCAGAACAAGAGGTGAGACCGGGCTGTCCTTTCTCCTCCTTTTCACTCCTCACTCCACTCTTCCCTGAGGAAGACAAGAGCTCACTGCCAGGTCCCATGGTGAAATCAGATACAAATCCCACTATGTTCAGGCCACGCTGAGGCTGGGGAGGCTGCCGTGATGCCTCATATGCTTTGTGGACAGGATCCAAAGTGAGATGTTCATTTAATACCCAGCAGCATCTTTCTAGCCACCCAAGACAGGTAACAGGGCTGTGCAGTGATTCTGCAGGACCAAAACAGAGAGCAGAGCACCCCAGGAGCTGGTGGTCATTCGGTAGGATTTGTCAGCCTTAAACTGCCTCTTTGGGACCTGAAACCTCAGGATGCTGCTCATCCTGGGTAGCACCCCACAACCACCTCCTGGCCATTGCTTTTAACTGGAATTGGAGGTGGGAAGGGAAAGGAAGGGAGCCAGCACCCTGGCTGCCGGGTGGAGGGGTTTTTCTGTTTTGTTTCATTTTGTTTTGAATGGGCTGTGTGGCTCGACACAGGGGAATCCTATGGAATGAATGGTTTGTATGTGAGCCAGTTGGCCCACATCTTCTGGGAGTGCTCCATTCATCTTGAAACATCCCCGTGACCTTGGCTTCGTTTGGATCTGGTTTCACAAGGGTTCCACTCTCTTGGCACGGCAGCGAGCTGCAGTGAATGGATTGCATTTGGGAGGAGAGAGCAGCCATTGCCCAGCAATAGCTGAGATGTCTGCAGCCTGTGCACCATGGGTCGCTCCCTGCCCTGGTTCCTGGGCAGTTTGCTTTTAGCCAGTGAAGGCAACAACCTGGAGGACATGGATCTCGTGAAGCAGAGAGAAATTTCACAGCTCTGCAGAGGTCGTGGCCAAGAGGAGTGTTAGAGGATTGCATCCAGCCTTCTGCACAGTGAGTGTGCTGCTGAACGGCACGCTGATAGCCTTCTGCTGAGCACAAGGCACTGCTGTGCTTGTCTCAGAGGAGCTTCCAGCCCTTCCACAGGGTTGGAAGGAGCAGGGAGGTGAGAGCCAAGGGAGCATCGCTGGCGGCAGAGGCCAGCTCTTTGCCCCAGCACGCCACTGGAGAGGAGTGAGGTCTGGCTGCCTGCTGCAGGGTGTCTCTGCACCCTGACACCCATCCAGGCACAGGGAGAGGCCCTGCTGCAGGCAGTGCTCCTGCCTGCTGCCTCTGCCTGCCCTGGCTTTCTCCTTTTGGCTGGGGCTCTCTGTGGCTGCCAGGATAGATGCTCTGGCTGCAAGCTGTCCTGACCTCCCACAATGAGATGACACCCCTGGGGCATCTGAGCAGATGATTGCTCAATGGGAGGCATCCCAGTGAGGATGAGGAACGTGATAGGATGAGTTGAAACGTTCCTGTGTGTGCAGAGAGCTGTATTTTAGGAAGAGGAGGATGAATCTGCTCAGTCACAGCAGGGAAGCAGAGTGGTGCTGGGCAGGCCTGGTTGCTGGAAGCATTGGACATTACTGTTCTCTCAGGAGCTAGCATCTGGCTGTAGTTTAACATAACAGCACTTGAGACCTGGCCTTCTTGGGTTAAAGGTTGGAATTTATGTCTGACCGGTGCCATTGCAGGTGACAGGACTCAAAGGGATGCTGCTGCTAGCAAAGAGGGTGGTCAGAGCATCCCCCTGCGCCAGGGGACCAGCAGTAGCTCAGCTGAAGGGACAGTCCTAGCAGGGGACAGCAGAAATGAGACATCCCATTGGCCACTGTTGCAAATACTTAAGGAAACCAGTGTGCCCAGTCTGTCCTGTCCTGGTGTGCAGCCAGGGCTCTGCATGAACTTTGTGCTTGAATAGGATGGAATAAAGGCGTCAGGTTATGTCCCGGGGTGTTGCAGTGAGAGGAAAGACAGGAATGATGGTCCTGTTATAGTGACATTTGAAGCCTCCTGGAACAATATTAGGTTTCCTGTGGAAGAGAAACACTATATCTCCCTATGCTCTCCCTTGCAATAGACTTTGAGAGCTGACCTGCTTCCCTTGGAATTTGAGGTGGGGGCTGGGCCCCTCCATATGGCCCTGGGTTTGGGGTTTGCATTCCCTGTGCCACTGCTGCTCTGACTTGTCTTGGTCATGGTCATGGTCAGGAGCTTTTTTGCTTAAGTCAGACATTTCCACACGGTATCTTAAAGCCTTTTATTTCAAACTGAAACATTAATTATTTCCTGGCTGGCAGCAATAGCCTCTTTCAGCATTTCATTTACAATTACTCCAGCAATAAAGCTGTCTGGTGCTTGCTTTTGAATTCTTCTGTTCCTCCGCCTGTCCTTTCCTCTCGAACATCTGTCCCCTGCGGTCCCCACGGGCCCGTGGTGCTGACCAACTGTTCTCTCTACTCTCCCCACAGAACCTGGAGAAGCAGATGCGCCAGCTCGCTGTCATCCCACCCATGCTCTACGATGCTGACCAGCAGCGCATTAAATTCATCAACATGAACGGCCTCATGGATGACCCCATGAAGGTCTACAAGGACCGGCAGGTGATGAACATGTGGAGTGAACAGGAAAAGGAGACCTTCCGGGAGAAGTGAGTGCAGCCCATACATCTCTGTGTGTAGCCCTTGGGAAGCGTGGACAGGACCCGTGCAATGCTTTGGCCAGTGCCCCAGTGCACTGAGATGTGGATTTCCCAAAGAAAATGGATTTCCCCCAGGGATACAGCCATAGTCTGTGTTGGCTTGGGCCAAGGCACAGGGTGATGCACCTGCACAGAAACCTCAGGCCTTTCTGTGTGGTTGGTGTGATTGTGTGCCTGAGCAAAGCTGCTGCTCATGGTGAGAACTAGAAGTTCTTCTGCTTCTGCATCCCCATCAGCCAGTTGAAGGATCACACCAGTGAAACCCAGTGCTCCATACTCATCTGGTTTTGGGTTTACATGCTGTCTGTTGGGCGCTGTGTGTCCAGGGGGATTCTGGAGGTTGTCAACATCCAACTCCCCCATGCAGACCCCCTCAGGCTGCAGCTTCCAGCTGGTGCTGGTCCCTCGGTGCTCCATCCTGCTGTCTGCAGGATTTGCCACCAGCTGCTGTTTCCATGGATGCATTCCCACATCAGACACATGCAAACTCTGGCTGCGGTGTTTTCTCCTGTTTGCGAGCAGTGCTGGAGAACAGCTTCACTTTATCAACTGAGATCACTTGGGGAATCGCTGATCCCCTTCCCTTGGGTACCACTGTGCTGCCAGCCAAGCTGTGGGTCCCAGCTTAGTCTCACATCCAGACTCCCCTGTATCTCATAGCCCAGTGGAGGCCCAGGTTGGAGGACCAGAGCATCCTTGGTGCCCCAAATGTACCGTATGTGTCTGTGAAAACACAGCTGAAGTTCAACTCCAGCTCAGTGCTGTGAACATGAGGGACATGGAGGTATGTGGGTGCATCACAGCCACCTCATCCCTTGCAGCAGCACTTCCTTAATCTGGCCTCCATACGAGGATGGGATAACTCTATGGATAAGCAGCAGGCCCACATCCAGCTGTACTGGAGGCTTCTTCATGTCCGGGATCCCTCCTCCTATCCCTGCTTGTGATGACTCCTGTTTGCTGCTGAAATAACTAATTGCCAAGACAGACAGAAAGAGAACAAAACAAGCAAACCGCCTCCAAGCCTTTGGTAGAGGAGAATCCTCATTGCTAATTAGCCTTAAAATGTGACACCCCAAACAGCAAGGCTTGCCCGCAAATGACGCAAAGACTAATTACTTGGTCTTTAATGGCGGGGCCCTGCCTGCCTAATGGGGTTGGAAGAATCCACACCCAGCTCATGCATCCTGCTGTGCACGGTGGTTTCTGTGTCATCACCGTGGGTGATGCAGAGCTCGAGGCATAAATACAGCAGGATTTCAGGGCTCTCACAAAGCTCATTTGAAGAGATTGGTACTTAGGAGCTGTAAGGAGCGCCATGGGTCCTGTCCCAGCTCCCGCCCCAATGCCAGTGTGCGGGTAGCTGAGCTGCCTGATGTGCTGTTGCTTCTAGCCTGGGTTTTTAAAGTGAACCAGACTTGTGTCATCTGTGATTGTGACCCGGAGCTGGCCTCTTCCTGAGACCATGAAAACCTGATGCAACCTTTTATTCAGCCTTCATGGTGAAGGCTCTCGGAGAAAACAGCCCGGCACTGCAAGGCTGACAAGCTCCAGGTCTGAACTGTCTTAGCTGTCAGAACATAACCACGAGGAAGAGCCTGATTTGATTTGCTTCTGGGTAGGATTTCAGGTCTCAGTAGAGAGGGCTCATCGCCAGGGGGGCTGTGGTTTGCTGGTGAAGGCTGTGGTACCCTTTGGTGCTGCTCAGGCATCAAGGCCTTGTGCTGGGCACCATAAGAACAAAGCATCCATCCTTGTTATGGGGACACAGTCTGGCTTATGAAAAACAATGTATTGTTGTCTGCATTGCTCACAAGGCTGTGTTAGCATCACTGATAGCATGGCCTTGAAAACCTGGTCTGTTGGTTTGTGCTGGGTGCCTCTCCAGCTCTGTGCTCTGATACCAGCCTGTCTGAGCAGCCCAGCCTCTTATCTTTCCCCTCACCCCCAGCATTTCTGGTTTCTTTTGTCTCATTCACATGTTTTGGGGGGATCTGTCTTGATGTCTGTATTATATCTGGGGGGGTAAGTTTTACCCTTCAAGTGATAGAAAGGCCACAGTTCCCTGTAGGATAGAGACTGGGGACCCCATTAAGCACCCACACCACAGCTCACCCACCTCTTCCCTCTAATCCATTTCCGTGGGGCATAGAGCTGGTAGCTCGAGGGAGCTGACAAACCACACGTGGCACACTGGCCACTCTGCTCCTGTGGGCAAAGCCCATGCTGGTGGCAACCCTGGAGCAAAGTCACCACTCACCGGGCTCCCTGTGCTTTGGTGGTGCACTGGTTAACCATCCTCCTGCCAGCACGAGCACCTCCTGCCAAGGGCTTGCTGGCCTGAGGTGCTTCCTCACCAGCTAAGCAAAGGGATTTGTTGGAGGAGACATCTCTGTGCCTGGGGACATCTTCCCCCATTGAGTGATGCACCCTCCTGTGCTGCCGGAACCAGGGGCCAACCTGCTGACAGCTCCTCTGCTTGCTGGGCAGGAGGCAGCGTTCCTCACAGCCACTGTGGCACTGGGGATCTCTTGAGCAACTCGGCAACGTGGCAGCTTCCTCCTGGGATTTGGGTTTCCCTTCCTGTCCTCTGCAGCTGCTCCTGACAGCCCAAGCCAGGCCTGGGGTCCCGCTCAACAGCGGGGGCACCCCCAGCCATGCTGCAGGGTGCTTGGGCATTGATGGCAATTCTTCACCCTTTCCTTGCCAAATCCTGAAGCCTCAACCACGTGTGCAGCTCTGTGCCCATCCTGCTATTGGTATGGGCTTGGGTGTCTCTGGGAGCAGCCCCCCTGCCCTCTCCCACCCTGTGAACATCTGCTCATTGGAGCTGCTGACCAGCCTGGCTGCAGTGGGCTAAATATAAAGTTCCTGTCTCTGGGAAGCTGAGCAGCTGACAAATATTTTCTCAAACCCCTGGGTCCCTCAGGGAGCTGCTCTTGCTGTTCCAGGCACACAGGGCATGGCAGCCCAGCTGCATGGGGGTCAGAGCCAGAGCCCATCTAACCCTTTTCATTTCTCTCCTTCAGGTTCATGCAGCATCCAAAGAACTTTGGCCTGATCGCATCCTTTCTGGACAGGAAGGTAAGCATCCGCATCCCTGCCTGGCTTTAACCTGCCTCACACTCTCTCTTCTCCATCACATCTCCCTTTGGCGCTGGAGCAGCCAGTAGATGCTGGGCACCTGTGGGTGGTGGTGGCTCAGAGGCCTGGTCATGGTCCAGATGCCTCCTGGCTCCCTGCAAACACAAGGGACTGAGTCAGCCTCAGGGATTTTGGAGCCGGAAGATGTGTGAACGCATCCAGCCTGGCACGTAGGCGTTGCAGCCCTCCGTGATCCGCCTGGTGAGCTGCTTCCCAGCATCTCCTGGAGCATTTTGCACCAGGCAGGCTGTCACACAGCAGGGTGGGTACCCGGCTGCCCAGCACAAAGCAGAGGGGTCCCCTCTTTGCTCAAGTCAGGGATGTTGAGGGTGAGTTGAGTCCCAGTTCTTCCAGCAGTTTGGGTTGGTGTCATGTAGGCACACACACCTCCCCTTGGTGTTTAGCTTGCAGGAGGGCCTGACCTTTCCCAAGTCTCTGTGTTGTGCTTCTGGGACTTTTCCTTTTTGCTGATGGAAGAAAGAGCAAGTCTCTGTTCCCATTCTGAGCAAGGCCAGGTACCTTCTGTGGAACTGGCCATATGGGCAGATCCTGGACAAACAGCCTGGAAAGACAGTGATGGACCAGGTGCTCCCCTGAGCAGGAAGCTTTTGAGAGCTGCCTGTAGGTAGCTGCATCCTCTGCCCATCTCATGCAGTGTTTGATCCACACAGTGTCCACTCTCTCTGGGGGAACCCCTCTGCTTTCAGGAGGTGACCTGCAGAGGTTCCATCCACCCTAAATTATTCACTGATTCTGCATGATTCAGGCTGGGGAAATAGTTCCTAAGGCCTTGACTTTTCTGTCCAAAGCAGCAAGCAAGCAAAGGCCAGCAGCAACCTTGTGCTGCTGCTGTTGCTGTAAGATCCCAGGCTCTTTCCAGCCTTTCCCACTTGCTGAAGCCGAAAGCGGTGGGACTTGGATGATGCTCACAATCCAGCCTGTGTTCCAAGCTGTAAAATGTCTTCTAATTTTATTTGTACTCATTTGTAAATCAGGCTGTAATTATGATACAGAACACATCCATTATCCTGTTGGAGAGAGATGCAAAGTATGGCTCAATGTAATGAATTAATAGATTTTTAAATTGCATTATAAAAAAAATAGTGATCTTAGCCCTTGGAACAGATGACTGTAAGTTTTTGTGTTCTCGTGTGTGTGTGTATAATCAGGGCTAGATTAGAAAGAGATCCAATTAACACTTTAAAAGTTGCAATCTGTTTTAGCACATGGTTCCACTCCTTGCACAGGGATAGGGAGAGCGCAGCCCCTGGGAGCATGCAGCAGCACCCTGCTCCTGAGTGCTTCCAGGCGTAATGAGTCTGTCCATGCACATCCTGCATATGAAGGTGTAGCCCAAGGCCGGCGTTCAGGTGCCAAGACAGTTCAGCAAAGGACTTTTCCCAATGTGGAACACTCTGCTGCTCAGCATCAGGATGTGTTGCAGCAATGGTTCCATGTTTTCCTAATGTGTCCAATCTGGGATGGTTCTCATAGAGCCAACTGCTGGACTTGCAGTTGGGATGGTGGCTCCTGCGTGCCAGGATCTCAGTCTGACCATGAGAAAGTCATACGAGCTCGAGCCAGTGATCTTAACATCTGGACATAACACCAGCTGACAGTTGCATGGCAGATGGTGCCTCACATAACCCTGACAGAGGGTGACTCTCCTCCTTCTGCCTTTAGGTGCCACAGTCATCTAGGGTCAGCCCTTTCCTCTGCTTAGCATCCAACATGGGGTGCTTTCTGCTCTGCGCCCCATCTCCATCTCAGCATACCTGTGGGATGGCCGCAGTCTGTCTCTTGGAAGAGCTCAGTGTTTTTATCAGGACAGTGTACATTGCCCTCCTCTTCCAGCTGCAGTGAAGGGCTTTGGGAGGGAGGTGTTTGGGCTGCAGATCTTCAGAAGCAGCAGGAGACCTGATGATGGCGGGGCCTGAGCACTGCTCCTTGATGTCTGCGCCCTGATAGTGCAGTGGGATAGGACCTGCTGTTCCCTGACTCGCTGTGTCCTTGCAGACGGTGGCAGACTGTGTCCTGTATTACTACCTGACCAAGAAGAACGAGAACTACAAGAACCTTGTAAGAAGGAACTACAGGCGACGTGGGAAGGGCCAGGTAAGAGCTGGAGGAGCACATGGAAACATCGGGCTCAGCGCTTTGCACTGCTTTGCACTTGCAGCTTCTCAGCAGCACTTTCTCTCAGCACCCCAAATGGAGGTCTCTCCATTCCTCCCCTCCCCAGATGGAGGTCTCTCTTGCAGGCTGCAACAGGGCTGTGGTTTTGCTCTGGGTAGCTTTTCAGAACGTGCTGTTTTCTGGCGGTTGATGTTTGTCCATTCCTGTGCCAAGGTCACGGTGGCTTTCAAAAGGCAAATAACAAACCCAAGATGCTTGGAAAAGGAAGGGGATGGAGTGAATGCAGAAAACGTGGCTGCATGTCAGGAGTAGCACAGGGCTGCCCGTGCAGCCTGTAGCTCTGGGCAGGAACCAAGTGGAGCCTCTTCTCTCTCCATTGTGAAGACAGCAGCCAGTGTGCTGATGGGGATGGGGCTCCTGGGAGCTGGGTTGGGGTGCTTCTGCCTTGCACCTATGCAAAGAGGAGAATGAGCTGAGTGGGAATGACTTCTGGTGACCGCCTGAGCAGAGTCTTATAAGTCTATCTGAAGTGCTGGAGGGTGTCTGAGGTCCCCTTTAGGGCTGGCAGATTTGATGCTGTAGCTGGAGGAGACCCTTAACTCTTTGGATGAGGGCCGGGCAGGTACCTAGGACACCATGAGATGCTGGAGGTAGGTGACTGAATCAAGCCTTGGCCGTTACCATGGCCAAGATAGAGATCTAGACATGACCATGCCAGTGTTGCTGCTGATACCATGGTACCCAGATAAGTGCTAAACTCTTGGGCAGGTACCTTGTCCCTGCAAATGCTTTCAGCCAGAGGAAGGTCCCGCTGGTCAATCCCCAGGTCCATGAATGAACCATTGTCCATGTCATGAGGAGAGTGGGGTGACCACAAAGGAAGCATCTCTCCAGATGACATGGGGATAGGGATGGAAAAACTGGCCTGGCCTGTGCCACCGCTGACATCAGCGGCTCCTCACGCTGCATGGCCATAAAAAGCAGCACTTGGGTCGAGGTCCTGATTGGGAGGCAGATAGGTAGCCTCTCTCCAATTTGATTTCTGCAGCATTAAGACATCAGAATAGCTAGCACATGACGAATGTCATGGACAGGGCCCAATTTTCCCTTCTTTTTTTCAGACACATTAGAGATGGATAAAGCCCTATTAGATTATCCAGTCCCTCTCCCAGCAAACACAGGGTGGTTCCCTCCAGTACATTTTTATAGTGTTTACCATGGTCTGTTTTGTTAGATCACAGCAACTAGAACATGAGGCCACATTTGTTTCTTGTTAGCGGTGGAGACATTTAGCATAGAAATTCTGGTTTCAGTGTGAAGTTGAGCAAGTGTGGAGGGAGAGAGGCAGTCTAATGCTCTGCTCTGCATCTGCCTACTTCCCCCTGTGGCCACAGACCTGCCTTGGCCTGCGCCCAGCAGGTACTATTTGTGTTTTGGGGTTTAAGAGTATCCAAAGCATCGCTAGCTGCAGTATTTCCCATGGTGTTTTCCCTTGCTGATGAGTCTGGCCCAGCCTGAGCACTGGAGATTGTGTGGTGCTGTTTGGAGCCTTGTTCAGTGCCAGCCTTTGGGATCAGGGACTTACTGCATCCCATAATACTTACTTTACAACTGTAGTAAAAGGCAGGACTATTTTTGCAAGCAGGGGACTGCAATATTAGTAACTTACTAAGAGTGAGGCTGCTGGGCAGTGAAGGGATCAGATTGCACATCCACTGCAGCAGACCTCAACCAGAACATTATTGATTCTGAAAGAAGAATCGGGTTGCTGAGTCTAAGGGGAGTATTCCCCATGACTGTTGGATGCTCAGGTGGAAGGTGGGACGTTCAGACAAGCTTTGAGACTGTTTCATGAATAGTAGTGGGGGAGAGGTGCAGAACGTGTATGTTGCTGCATACAATCCAGTTCTCCCACAGAGATCTTGAGGGGTCTTGAGATGCACACTTAGTGCTGTGACACCTCCAGTATTCCTGTACGTTGCTTGCATCCATATCCTGCGAGGCTCTGAGCACTGGAAGAGCCTGCAGGCAGGCTTGGGAAGGGCATGATGCTGCAGAGAGGAGGCTGTTGCCCATATAGCCTCATAGAGAGTCAGAGCTGTGCTGGGGAGCAATGGCGTTGGGCTGCCCCAGCGCTGGGGGCTCTGCATTCACCTGCCCAGTCTCAGCCATCAGAGATGGTGACAGGATGAAGGACGGGAGACATGGTGGGACAGCATACAGGGAGGAGTGGGGCTGTGAACCATCTTTCTGCAGCATTGGGGGACATGGTGCTGTGTTCCCTGTGCTCCAAGCACAGGTTTTCGTGCTGATAAGGGTTCAAGCAGTTAAACACCAGAAGTGAGATATAATTGATTTTAGAGGAGAGCAGGTGAGGTGGACTTTCGATCAGATGAGAGGAGTGGATGAGGTCTGGTACAAATAGCATTTCAAGTGGCCCTGCGCTGTTTTCTCACTCCTTTTCTCATGGTGAGGTTGGTGGTCTTACTTGCTCTTGGAGGAGCTTGAGAGCAAAGTGGGGATAATTACATGTGGAAGCAAAGCTACTCTGGTGTCAAGGCTCTCATTGTGGCCTACTTATTAAAAGTCCATTAAAAAGTAAGAATCCCACTGCTCCCTGGCTGATGGTCCTCTGGCAAAGGATATTCCTCATAAAGCTGCTACTTAGTGCTAAAAACCTGCTGCCAAAAGCAGGGACTTCACATGATTCTGCTTCCAGTTTGTCAGAACACGGAGCAGCCGCCTGCTCTGAGGCAGGGTGCATGGTCCTGGCATGGCACCTTCCCCAGCGCCGGTGAGTGAAAGGTGTTCCCATCTGATGGAACCTTATGTGGAATATTTGGGCTCCTGAGATAAAGAGCCTTTCTAAAATAACCCACTGTGTTGAGGTATGGAAAATGCCATTGAACCCTGCAAGGGGGGGATCACTGGGAAGAGGAATAACTTCCAAGTGTGCAATTTCTCATTGAAAGCTAAAGAAAATAAAAAGGTTTGTATCATGGTAAAACAATCTGATCCCATAATCAGCATAAATCTGATTAATTAATCTGCATAAATTTGCATGAGCTTGCATTGAAAGGCCCTTGTGTGGATGCATTGCTTTGGGGGCTGTTGCAGTCATTCTTTAGGGTGTTCCAGAGAGCTTCTCTGCAAATGCCCCTAATCCTGTAGTGGGGGCACCAAAAATTACCTAAGGGGGCTGACAGGAGTTCTGGAGAAGGACTTTTTACAAGGGTGTGTAGTTACAGGCCAAGGGGGAATGGCTGTAAACTGAAAGAGGGGGGATTGAGATGAGCTCTTAGGCAGAAGCTCTTCCCTGTGAGGGTACCCAGAGAAGCTGTGGCTGCCCCATCCCTGGCAGTGTTCAAGGCCAGGTTGGACACAGGGGCTTGGAGCAAGCTGCTCCAGTGGAAGGTGTCCCTGCCCGTGGCAGGGGTTGGAGCCGGAGGAGCTTTAAGGTCCCTTCAACCCAAACCAATTTGGGATGCTATGAAAATCGAAGCTAGGCAGTTAGTGCCATGTGTCTCCTCTTTGGGCAAGCTGCTCAACCGGGCTGCGGTAGTGCAAGCGTTGGGCTGAAGCTGTGCTGGAGGAAAAGTGACTTTATTTCAGCATAATTGTTCTGTGCACAGCGCAGGGTTTTTGTTCTGGAATATATTCCCTTTGCTTTTGGGGCAGCAGCGCCCACATCGCTGCAGCACTCAAGTTGTGCTTCCTGGGGCAGTGCCGGTGAATTCCCGGGAGAGAATCCATGGAGCTCTCACGCAGTGCCTCCATGGGGAGGCGGGTGATCATCCCGCCAGGAAAAGCCGCTCCAGCAGCGGGTCAGTCAGCAGCGGCGATGGAGCCGCCTGCCCGCCCCGGGCTGACTCAGATGAAGTCATGCGTGGATGAATGGATGGATGGATGCAGGACGTGCCGTCACACCGTCCCCCTTGGCGCTGCTGTCAGACAGTGCTCGTGTAGCCCCTGGCGAAAGCGCCCTGTGTGCAGGCGCTGATGCTTTCGAGGACTCGCTCCATGGCACCCTGGGGACCGGCTCCACCCGGACCCCCTGTTTCTCCACTGGGGAGCAGTGCCAGAGCTGTACCGGCGGGGCTGGGCCCTGTGGTGTGACCTGGCCGGGCAGCCGGCGCGGTCCCTGCCAGGGCTGACAGCCTTTCCCAGGCCCACCCTCATCCCGTCCCCTGCCAAAACCCAAATGGAATTATCCGTCCCGCCGGCTGTCCCGCCCTCCCCAAACACAAACCATTCCCCTGGCTGACGCGGATAAACAGCCCCAGCCTGGAGCTCTATAAACAACACCAGTACTTCTTTCATGGAAGCGCTGTCCTGGCTGGCAGGGCTCGGGCTGCCAGATGGGTGCTGCCTGCCCACAGGTCCATGGCTCCATGCTCCCAATTCCTGATGCAGGAGCAAAGCACTCACTTAGGTTCAGCCTTCCTGTGCCACCACCTCTCCTCCATCCGCAAGGATCGGGTCTGGAGCTCAGCAAGCTGCCTCTTATACTGCACATCGTGCATGTACCCCTGCTCCACTGACTACAGTGGATAATGAGGTGAAGGGTATTTATATCTGGGAAGTGTTTGATTATCATCAATCAAGGGAGTGGCTCCTCATTAGTGACAAAGGACTCGACAGCTTCTCTTTCAGATGTGGGGAGATAACCTGTCATAAAATCCTGGTTTAATAATGCAGCCTCTCACCCTGAAACAGGCCTGGATGTGGCTGCTAAGCTTTGCTGCCACAAACCCCTGTAAATTATTCCACAAGCATTTAAGCCTATGCTGACTTGAGTGCTGTATTTTAAAGAGTACTGCAGAGCAGGTTTGTGATGGAGCAGTTTGCCGGGGATGTCAGTGTCAGGGTGTGTTGTGATGGGATGTTGCTGTGAGGTGTCTTGCTCGCTGTCCTGTCCCCCAGGTCAGCCTCATCCTGCTGTCCTGTGTAGGCTGAGCTCACTGCCAGGCCCAAATCTGCAGTGTGACAGCACTGCTGGTGGCTGGGGAAACCTGCTCAGCCAGGCTGAGGCTGCAGGACCCATGAGAAGAAGTCACATCTGATCAGACCCTGTGGTCCTGGTCCTGCTCGACTGCAGCCTCATGGGGAGAGATATCTTGCATTTATCCCTTGGGTGCTTATGTGTGATGCTGTTGAGCAGCAGGGTGCCTGTGTAGAAGGGGTGGGCAAGGTGTGAGAACAGCTAGTTTGAGCTGGTTTCGATCTGTAACCTTCCATTGGCACCTGCTCTTTCCATCTGGGCTCCCATACCCTGTCCCTGAGGTGTTCCCTGTGAGATGCATCATGCCCATTACTCCATTTCAAGGGCATTGCAGCTTTCCAAAGCCCTGCCACCCCTCCAGGCAGCATAATCAGGCAAACACAATGGAAACTCACATTCCTGAAATCCCAGCTGCAGTTTTGGGGGTGATTAAATGAGAACGATGTGGCCATATTTGGGAAAAGAATCGAAGGATGCGTTGCTGGGGGAGGATGGTCCCCAGGTCCCAGCACGGCCTCACGGGCTGTTGGCAGTGCAGGGTCAGCACAGAGACCTGCGTGCTTGGACCCGGGACAGGCATCAGGCACGGGTTGCCTATGGACCACTTGCTGATGGATCCTTTGACCGCCACAACCAGGCTCTTCCATGCAGCTTGATTGCACCTGAGTTAGTGATAATAAAAGTCACTTAAAAGTGACGTGAACCCCCCACTGTGGTTGGCTCCCAAGTTGGGACTCGTGTTTCTCCAGCAGCAGGTTGATGCATTCTCCTGGCGAGCGTTCCACCACGCCTGCACCCATGTGAGTACTCCTCAAGACAGGGATTTGAGATCCAGGCTGGGCATTACTGACCCTGGCAGTAATGCAGCATCTTCCCAGCGGGATAGGGCATGATAGAGGCAGTTGCATTTTGGGTTGAGTTGTTCTATTGGTGGTTGTGATCCAGGTTTGACTGGGAATGGACGGGAAGTAGGTTGTGTCATTGCTAAGTTGCCTTCTAAATCAAGCACAGCCGAAAATCCAGAGAAAGCTGCTCTGGATACAGGGTTTGCTTTGCCCCCACTGCATTTGTGGTGTGCATGGATGCTGCTCTGCATCCCATGAGCTGCTGACCCGGCACCTTCCTCTGTTGGCTGTGCTCAGAGCAGGGTCGGCATGCGGCTGGGGAGCTGCGAGCAGGGGGGGAGCAGCGTAATGCAAACCACAGGGAAGAGAAAACACGTGTTCCCCGCCTGGGACAGAGCAGGGGCTCATCTCCAGTGCTTCCAAACATTACGCTCTCTTCCCCTCGGGTCATTTTCCCTTCGCAAGCAATCAAATCACTTGGTAAAAAAACTCAGCAGTGACCCAGAAAAGAAACATTTCCTCTTATGGAAAAGCCCTCGGTTGTTTAAGGAGGCAGCTGAGTGAGCAGGGTCCTGTAAAAATCACTGAGACCAAGGAGTGAGTGGTGGGAAGACACCAGCAGCCGCTGAGGTGCACAGGGGCCCCTGCCCAGGAGGCTCCTGGTGCTGCCTGAGATGAGCCCATGCTCCGGTTGTGCCATGGTCTGGTGAGCGATGCTGCAGGGTCCAGCACCCCTACGGTCGCGCAGCCAGCCCCTCTCCTTGTCCCCAGCACGCTGCTCACCCCCAGGACCGGCAGCCTGGGACATGGCACAGGACTTTCCCACGGCACAGCAGGACGGCCCCACTGTGGCTGCCGGCGCTTTGCTGCTGGCACCGGCCGTGTCTTGTGGCCTGCGGTGCCGCAGAGTTGCGCAGGGCCTGCTCGGTGCCTCCCGGGATGCTGGGCTCAGCACCAGCCTTCTCCATCTCTGCCATGCAGTGATTGCTGTCTTGTGGAGTTTATTGTTTACCAGCAGAGGAGCAGCCCAGCTCCAGGCCGTCGCGGTCGGGTTGTGTGCCGAGCGAGCCCCACGTTCTGTATTGTTCTTATCAAATCCAAACCCTGGCCCTTTGATTTTTCAGCTCGTTTCCGCATCAAACCCAGCCCCGGGCTGAAGCGATCAAAGCCAAGTCGCCGGCAGACATTCCTCTTCCTCTCCTTGTTGTTTTGGCAGCGGCTTGTTTTGCTTTGTGGTTTCTCCCATGAGTGGAGGGTGCCATGCATGGTCGTGAGAAGCCAGGCTGTGCAGTAGTGGGTGGCAGCGAGGGCTGAGGCGTTCCAGACCATTGGAGCAGAGGCTCTGGGCCCTGGGAGTCAGTTATGTGATACATAAATGTATTTTGAAGCCATCCTCCCTGTGCTCCGTATCCATCCATGGGATGGGTAGGGAGATGCAGGGAGCAGTGCTGGAATTGGCCATGCAGCATCAAACCTCAGTGGTGGGTGCTCCTGCCTCTGCTGTGGCATCAGCAAAAGGGGAAGGATGCTCCATGGGAGACCTCAGGTGCCTGGGCAACGTGGTGGCTAAAGAGGAGGCTGGTGCTGAGTCCCTGTCCTGGCTCCCATTGGTGTGATGAGCCAGAGTTGAAAGCAGGTGGAAGGATGGATGTGAGTGGTGGAGGAGCTGCGCTGTGTTACACCAGCCCTGCTCCTGGCAGAGATGCTCTGTTCAGTGTCCTATGGGGCTGGGGACCCAAGTGCCAAATCCTGCCAACTGTGACGCAGAGTGCAGTGCATCATGCCCTGTGGTGCTGGTACGGGACCCTGTGGGACCTTCAGGGTGATGCCAGCAGGCCCTCATGCACCCACATGGCCATCACAGGTGTGCTGGGGCTCCCAGAGAAGCGGCAAAGCAAACCCCAGGCTCTCCTGGCCAGCCTAGCACAGGCCTTTTGTCTTGGGCTTATCTCGAGCTGGTTTTAATTTACAACTCCCTGATTGCGGGCAGTGACCTCGGCCTGAGCCTGCTCCGCAGCTGAGTGCCCCTGCAGAACATTGTAAATGCCATTGATCTGAAGTCACCTGCAGGAGAAGCGCAGAGCTGGAGCCCTGCACGCAGGAGAGGCGGCACAGCGAGCGGGCTCTCCTGGCTGCTGCAGGGGATGGGGCTCGTGCCAAAGTCTCTGTTGAGGTGTGACATGTTGGGGAGAGGGTTATCAAGCATTACGACACTGCGAGCCCGTAGCAAGGGCTGTGCAAAGCCGCCTTCAAGCAAAAACCCTGGAGCTTGCTGCCTGCGGTGCCTGTGGATGGATTTGTGCAGCACCAAAACAAGTTGCTCATGGCTCATCGTGGCGCACACCACTCCTTCTGGACATGGTTTGCTCCCTCCTGGTGTAAGGAGCAAACAGGAGTTGGTGGTTTCTGTGGTGTGTTCATGTTCTGTAAGAGCCCATAATGATGGCAGTGGAGGTGATGCACCTGCTGGCAACCAAATGGCGCTCCCTATGCAGCCAGGCTGGCCTCGAAACATGGTGTGAGAGAGAGGAGCTCTCGCTCCCAACCGGCACTTGGGCTTGGAAGCAGGCTCTTGCACAGGGCCATCAGTGTATCCTGAGCCAGTTCCTTGCCCGCAGCAAGCAGCATGGACAGGGATGGAAAGAGATGGTTGTCCTGGGGTGGGAACAAGACTCCTAGGGATGAGCTCAGCTAGACATCACAGGGAGAGCTGCTGTGAGAAGGTCTCCAGCAGGACCAGGGCTGGGGAACTGAGCCGTGCTGGTAACAGTGGTGTTCTGGTGTGTATTTTGAGGGTGCTGCATAGCAGGGAGTGAAGGGAGCTGTGAGTGCCCCCATTTGCAAGGTGCACAGTCTGGTGGTTAGCGCTGGGATGCCCGCTGGGCAGCGAGTGAGGTCTGTGTGCTGGGCTCTGGCATGGTCCCCACTCATCTCCCAGGGAAGGGGATGAGGAAGGCAGGAGCAGTCATTTTCCGGAGGTTTGCAAGTTTGGAAAATAAATAGCCCAGTGCCGTAGGTTAAGCTTGGCATCCTGGTGGATTAATCACGCTGGCTGCAGCCAGCACTGAGAGCCCCGGTGACGAGAGCTGTGGTTTATAGATGATGATTCATCGACTCGACTTAGAGCGACCACGTTATTCCAGCAGATTGCAAAATCATAAGAGGAATGCTGTGGTTAGTTTACGGCTTAACTATGCAAATCGTCAGGAAGCCTTCAGAGCCGGAGAATGTAAGGCACAGCGCGCCCGGATGGCTGGGCGGTGAGCAGGGGCCGGGAGCCGGCGATGGGGCTATCGGGGACCGGCCGCTCACGGGAGCCAGGGAGCGGGGAGGTGAGTGACTTGGGATGGGGATGAGAGTCCGGAGCTCGTGGTGAGCGTGTGAGCAGGGTGCTGTGGATGCAGGGGGACACACTGCTGGCTGGGAAGGGGTTTCTGGCTGGTTTCACTGTCTCCGTGCCAAGGCACCGGGTGTCTCCGGCAGGGCTGGGGAGGGTGAAGGTTGGGGAAGTGCTTTCCCCCACCTCCTCCTGTCCTCCCATCCTGCTTCCAGAAGCAGGCAGTGCTTCGGCAGAGGAAGTAAACAGAGTGGGAGGAGCTGCACCTCTTCGTCGCCGAGGCTTTTCTCTTAGGCAGACCCATTGCTGGGCGTGCAGCGAGTTGGTGTTTCCTTGTCCGGGACTTACCTGGAAGCTGGTGTCCCCTGAAAGAATGCTCGGAGCTGGAGCTTTAGAGTGACTGAAATCCCTGTGCCGTGCCCAATGGAGCCAGGCAGGGCGAGTGTCGCTCCGGAGGGGAGCCGGGTGCTGGGGCAAGGGGGTGGCCGGCACACGCGATATTCCCGGGATGCTGGCAGCCCTCTGCTCCAATCCAGCTGCTCCAGGGCTGGTGGGAAATCGGGATAGAAGAGAGCAGGTGTTTGTAATTATGGATCAGCTCATGCTGGAGCACAGGGAGGGAGGCCGCCTGTCCCCATGGACTCGGGGCAGGATCGGCCTCTCATCCCGTGTGCAGTTTTGTCCTGAGGCCTTTCTAAATAAACAGGATGTGTCGGCAGCAAAAACAAGCGGCAGCGATGTGAGGAGGAGGAAGGGTGGTCCAGCAGTTAGAGCCTCTGACCTGGGAGGGAGGGACAGGAGGGACAGCCCTGCCCTCTGCCACAGGCATCTTCCCTGGCCTCAGGCATGTCCCTTCACCTTGTGCAAGGTGGGGAGCGCGTACCTGCTGGTGACAGGGTGCCTCATCCCCAGGAGGGCAGGGAAGTAGGTGGGGAGAGGTTGAAGCTTGCTGGGAGCTGAGCAGTTCTGGTGCTGGGCTTTGGCGTGTCCGCTAAGAGCTGACCCACCTGCTGGTCCACCTCTAACCGGGGCAGTGTGAATCAGAGGGAAACATCGGCTCGTAATTGGGGAAGCATTTCCTGGCCTGTCACGCTTTGGGATGGCGTCCCGTCCCTTGAATCATCCAGAGCTGGTCCGGGTCCAGCACTAAGAATAGCCTCCCCGTGTGCCGGGAGCGGGGGACCGGCCGGCCCATGGTATCCCGGCTATGGCTTCCCGGTGCTGTGCCGTGCCATGATCCAGCTCCGATGCTGACCGGGCTGAGGTTTGGGTTAGAGCATGTAGCATGGGTAGGCTGAGGCAGCTGCTGTGGTTGGTCACCGCGGGGCGTCCCACCCCTTACTCCATGTGCTGTTTATAGCTGAGCTCTTGCATGGTTTCATTCAGGACCCTGGGGTGCCTGTTTCCCCAGGGCTCTGTGTGCTCCAGCCCGGCACATACACCTGGGTGGGATGTGAGGTGTCATTCATGAGC
Organism: Psittacus erithacus; assembly: GCA_009867235.2. NCBI lineage: Eukaryota > Metazoa > Chordata > Aves > Psittaciformes > Psittacidae > Psittacus > Psittacus erithacus. Next base: position 111,609 of record WYDI02064402.1, read on the forward strand.
GTGACCGTCCCCAGAGGTGCTTTCTGGGGTATTCAGGGGGTGCCCTGCAAGTAAGCAAGCCCTAGCACAGGAGATAAGCCATCACTGCGTGCTTGCCAGTGTTCATAGCAGGATTTGGCTCCAAGCCACCTTCACAGGCAGACATGAACACAACCACGGGTGGAGCTGGGGACAGTTTTCCCAGCCATGTCCTCATGGTGATGGTGTTGCCCAATTTATGCGTTTCAGTCTGGCAGGTGAGAGCCATCCCGTCCTGTCCCCTCCCGTCCTGTCCCATCCTGTCCCACTGTGCCCAGGGTGCTGTGCCCTCTTGGCTCTCGCTGCTGGCGTCGGTACCCATCGGGCTGGAGCAGGGCAATCACTAGAGGGCATCCTTGGATCGAGATGCTCCTCTGCAGTGGAAAAGCCCTCATTTGATGTCCTACCAGGCTGGGCTTGAAACCTCTCAGAGAAGAGGGATACACTCAAGCCAGGCCGTGGGGTTTACCAGTCGTTGTCATGCTGAAGCTCAGCAGATGCCTCTCCAGGGAAGCACCCACACCGCAGTGTGAGCCACCATGGCCACTTGCAGCTCTTCCCTGCCTTTCCACCCCTGCTCATTCAGGCTGACACAGGGAGATCCACATTCCCAGCCTGTGCCTCTGGGGAGGAGCTGTGATGGCTGCTCGGGGTGACAGCCCCCTGGTTCAGACAAGCGTGGAGACAAGATGATGTTGAAGCTTCCCTTGGGAGCCCCCGCCAGCCTGATGCAGGGGCAGGGACTCATACAGTCACAGCTGGAGAAGGGCTGGGTTTACACCCCAAGGAGGGAGGATCTTCAGGATGCAGGGATCCCTGTCCCTCAGAGGAAAATATTCACGATGGGCTGATAGAAATACTGCAAAGCTCACCTGGGCTCCCCTCCCCTGCCAGAGCACTTGGTGAAGGGATGAGTGGTGACAGCAGAGCCTGCCCTGCTACCCCCCGACCCTCAGAGGTGACAGCCCTTATCCCATGGGTGTTTGCTGGGGCTGAACCATGCTCAGGGTTCACCCTGGTGTGACTCAGGGAGTCACCAGGTTCAGAGCAGTGCCGGGGAGACATGTGTGACAATGCCCCTTGCTCCTGTGCAGCCAGGCAAGAGCCCCATCCGCCTCCTTCTCCCTGGGTTGGGGACTGGTGAGGGCAGTGCCTGGCACGCCGGGTACGATGCTGTTCTTGGCCAGTTGCTGCAGGAGACAGCTCATTCCCCAAGCCTGAGAGATTTATGGACTGGAAAATCTTAAGTGTGACTGAGTGTGAACTGTGCCCTGATTCCCCCTCCCATGGATCTTCCCAGCCTTGCATCCCACGGAGCCGTTCCTCGGGGGTGCAGCGGGGGTGTGAGCTGATGTGGGTGCATTCAGCACATGTGTTGGCATGGGGGTGCTGCAGGGGCTGGCCATGCCTGCCACACGTGTGCTGTCAGCCGCGTCCTGGTGGCCCAGCTGCCTGCCTCCATACAAGGAGGAACTGAAAGTCCGCAGGGATTCAGTGATGGCAGCGCTGTGTTCTAAGGACTTGTGTTGAACCAGGGCCTGGAAGAATCAGCAGCTTGCTCGTTCAACTGCTCCAAAGCCTGTTGTGACAGCTCCATGCTTCTCGTTTTAGCAACAGCCCCTGGGGGCAGAGGGTTTAGCTTGCACCCAGTGCCGCTGCTGCAGGATGCCCGTGTTGGAGGCAGCCTCCCGTATCAGGGACAGGCCTATCTTGCTGGATTGAGGGAGGCAGGGACACCTCATCCACACTCACCGAATGGCTGTGTGCCAGCCAGCCCAGGCCACTTGGGACCCTACTTTCTGCTGATAAATCCACTTTAAGGCAATTTCCCCCCGTTACATCACCAAACCCTTTCCCAAGGGATGGTGGAAGCCCTGCAGCCTGGTCAGGGGCTGGGCGAGCCCAGGGTGGGTTTCCTGGAGCACGCAGCCAGGAGCAGGATGGTTTAATAAATCATTTCCGCCTCTAATTTCTACTTCTCTATGAAATGCCTCTCGGTTGCCAGTCGCCAGAGGGAAGGGAGGTCAGGGGAACTAGGCCTCCCCAGCATCCTCCTTCCTGCAGCTGTTGAAACAAAATCCAGAGCTATTATAATCACTGTGTCCCTCCCTCGGGTACCTACCATGGCCCGAGCGATACAGTTGGAGCAGTTGGGGTGCATGACCGTGTTAGATGCTTCAGGAAGAGATCACAGCATTGGTATTGCTGAGTCTCGGGGCATCTCTGGTGCCCCCATCTCCTTCATGCTCCAGCAAAATGAATCCCACCAGCTGCAAATCGTGACTGCAAATTGTGACAGTTATCATCTGCAGGGAACAGGGGATTGTTCTCACCTCCGTGCTCACAGCCTGACCCCGGGGGAGCCACTGGCACTGTCCCACTGCTTGCAACAGGAGCCCAAACTGCCTCTGATCTCCCCGGAAAGCTTTCAGCCTCCATGGTCTCTGCAAGCACCCTGCTGTACTCTCTTCCTGCAGCGCTCTTTCCTCTTGGCCGCTCGCCCCCAGCATTGTTTCGAGGCGTTTGTTTAGGTTGGCCCAGGTGCTGTGATGAATGTGCCTCAGCACTGAGGGGTTGTTTTGTTTTACGTCCCTTGTTTTGCAGCAGCAGCAGCAAATGCCCCGGAGCGGCCAAGAAGATAAAGATGAAAAAGAGAAAGAGAAGGAGAAAGAGGGAGAGAAGGAGGAAGACAAGCAGGAAACAGAGAACGACAAAGAAGAACTGACAAAGTAAGGACAACCTTCCCTGCCTGGTGAGGGGCTGGGGCTGTGGTGGTGGGATGCAGCGTTACGATACAGTGGTTGGACCTCACATAGTCCAGGGCTGCCTGACCCTGTGCAGGACCATATGTGCCCACTGCACCTCCTCCGCAGGGAGGGAAGAGCAGAGCCTGCTCTCCTCTTCATTGCTCATCCCAGCTGCTCCCAACCTGGGAAAACAACTCTGATAAGCTCTTTTATATATATAAACCCAATCAACCCGCAAAGCCCCTCTGATCCTCCAGCTTGTTTTGATGTTGTGAGAGCCTCTGGGAGTCAGAGAAGCAATCCGGGCGCAGCCGAGCGAGGCACTTCACCTTTAGCATTATTGATGGCAACGTGAGCACTCTTAGATGAAGGGCTTCAGCCAGCCCTACCTCCCTCACACCAAACAGGGAGTGTCGGAGCCGTGGCGGGGAAAGGTTGGCACGCAGACCGCTAGCTATCTGTAATGGGCTTAATACTTGGTTTAAAAGAACATCTGGCTTCATTATATCTAGGCTGCAAAGACATTTACCAGCAGGTCCTTTCAGGAAGATAAATGAGGAGGAGGCAGGGATGAATTTGAATGGTCTGGTATTAAACCTGTCTCCGTCAGGTCTCTGCGTGCACTTGGTGGTGGAGCTGCAGCCAGCTGCAGAAAGAAAGCCCCACCACAAATCACCCCACCACCAATCCCAGCCAGGAAAAGAGCCTGCGTGTGCAAAAACAAATGCAGGCCTGCTCTCCCCCCACCTCCAAAGACCCAACAAAAGCCCCTCATCCCCAAACACGTGCAGAGGAATAATTGCTTGACCTAAAAATCAGACCAACCCAACAACGGGGGTTTTTCCCTTTCCTCCCTGATTTTGCAGGGACAAGAACGACGACACATCCGGGGAAGACAACGATGAGAAAGAAACAGTCACCTCCAAAGGTCGGAAAACTGCCAACAGCCAGGGCAGGCGCAAGGGCCGCATCACCCGCTCCATGGCCAATGAAGCCAACAACGAGGAGGCGACTGCCCCGCAGCAGAGCGCAGAGCTGGGTAGGTAGCAGCGGGCATGGGGATGGGGAGATCTTGGCACAGCTTTTTGGTTGTCCTCTCTGGTGTGATGGGGCATCATCGTGCTCTGCTCCCTGCTCACAGAAGAGGGTTTTCCTTCATGGAACCCTCCGTTCTGGGGAGCAGCAATGAGGTTTCTCCATCCCACAAATTACCCAGTTCATCCAGATAGAGCGGAGGCGTTTGCAAGCGTGGCCTGTCCTGGCTGTTAGTGTTGTTTATGGCCTCAGAGAGGAAGTACTGCAGAACAAAAAGAGGGTTTTTAGAAGCACTTTTGGCTGTGTTCATGCAGGGCTTGCGTCCCTCCTGCACCCAGAGATGGGTTTCCCTCTGCAGCAGTTTGGGCTTTGAGTACCCCCAGTCTCTGCCCAGGAGCCTACTTTGCCATCCTGGGCTTGCCTTGTCTCTGCCAGTTCTGCGTCTCTGTCTCCAAATCTGCCTGGAGCTCGAGCAGCTGCAGCCTGTGGGGTTTGTGATCCCCTGGCCTTGGGAATTTGGCTGGTCCCTTCCCGTCCCTGCAGCTGAAGGACGTGGCGATGGGGGCAGCGGGTTACGGCTGACATCATGGTGTGCACTCAGGTTGCACTTGTTTAGCCCAAAAAGCAGCATTTTCCATGCTGGTCCCTAGCACCCTGGCTAGCAAGCGGGGCTAGCAAGGTCCCCTAGCCCATGGCTGCAAGCATGATGCTGCCAGTCCTAGGCTAGATGGGAATTCATGGCAGTATCCGTAGCCCCACATCAGGTGCATCTGCATCTCACATCTGCAGCATCCGTAGTGGCCACCTTGGAAAATTGCTTGTGTATTGACTTACAAAAGCCTTACATCAAGGAATTTGGCTGCTTTTCCTATACTTTACTCTTACCAAGTACAAAAGGATTACTGTGCTACCTAAAGGCAGGTAAAAATAAAAGCAGGGTGACTCCTCTCGGTTTCCTTGCTCTGCAGTTTCTTGCTTGTTCTGTTCCGTGTGCTATAAATCACCCAGAGGTGTTTCGCCTCCCTGTTCCTCTGCTGACAACTGGCTAAAGCCTTGATTGTGAACGCTGTTTTCATACAGGCGATATAAATAGTTCCCGGCACAACAGAGCCCTGCTCTCCCTCTCCAACTTGTTAAGCAATGCTGCAGAGAAGCAGCAGATAATGGCAGGAACTTAGATGGGAATTCTTTTTTATCCCAGCATCTCGGAGTCCTTCATAAACTTCACTGCAAACACAGAGAAAAAGACTTTAGACCGTGTTAAATTGGGAAGAGGGAATGGATCGATTCCAGTGACATATCTGAGCAATTGGTTTCACTTCATGTCTCTCTAATAGTGCTTTAATTTAGGTTGGCTAAGAAAGTTATTGCATTTTAAATACCAATTGAACATTAAAAAACAACACAAAACCGTATTGTGGTTTAACTGCAGCGTGCCGGAGCTCCCCGTAGGCATCTGTTTCATAACTGAGCAACCTCAGTAAATACCATCAATCAAAGCAAACGGGCCGTTTCTTTGACATTTCTTTCCCATACAATAACAGGGATCCTCCAGCTGAGCGAGGGGCCTTGCAGCGTGTTGGGGACACTCTCTTTTACGTAAACCAGCATCGTGGCCCTGGTGCTGCCTGTGGCCAGGTCTCCGTTTCCCTCCCTCTTGACCAGCATCCCAAGGGGAAAAGGCATTTCTAGGGGGAGGCTGTGACCTGCATGGACTTCCAGGAGGTGGCACCTGCAGTTGTGCTCAGCCAGCTGTGAAGGAGATGCCTCTTCCCAATGCAGAGGGTATCAGAGCCCACATTGTCCTCTCACAGGGTCTCAGCTTCTTGCAGAGCTTCTTGGAAGATGCTTCCTTCACTCCTTACCCATATCCTTTATCCTGAACCTATCAGCCTGTTTTCTATTTTGAAAGGACACTGTCAAAACATCTCTCATCACTGTTGAAATAATGCTTCGCCTGTTGTTTGGAGTAATAACCCCTTGGCAGCCTGAGCCGGAAATCTGTTTCCTTACCAAGTTGCTTTTTGCCTCTGACTCACACCCTGGTTTGTTATTGTACGGTTCACTCTAGTGCCAGGCTGCCAACAGGACTGTTGCATAGTGAAGGCTTTATGCAGGGTCTTGGTGTCCCCAGCGCTGTGCCTGGGATGGGGGAGAGGAGGAGCCTCAGGTGCTGACATCCCTCTCTTGACTGGAGCAGCACATCCCCTTGTGATGGGTGCTGCTCTGGGAGAGCCCTCAGCATGGGTGGGAATGGCTTTGAGCTGTCCAAGAGCCTGGTGATGGCATGGTCAAGCATGGCCAGCTCCCTTGATGCATGCGGTCAGCCAGTCACCACTGTGGTGATGCTGTTCCTCCGTCTGTGCCGAGGGTGACGGTCCCTCCCTGCGTCTGCCGCTTCCAAAGCACACAGCTGAAGCCAGCTCCGTCTTTGGTACCTGTTGTTGGCTGGCCAGAGTGCGTGGCACCAAATCAGCAGGAAATCTGCTGCCACCCTCAAGCCATCTGGCTTCTCTTCCAGTCCCAAAGTAGAGGTTTTGCATCACTGAGACACGTCCCAGGGAGGGTGCTGTGCAGGGGTTACTGTGGTGCGAAAAAGACTTGAGAGCCTGCACCGCAACAGCCTTCCCTGCAGGAGTACTTATGCACCACATAGCTTTTTGTTGTACCTGTAGAGAACAGGGCATAGGATGAGGTTTGGGCATTTGGGTATCTCTGAGCTCCCCGAGATTGCTGGTTCCCACTCACAGCTGGCTGCTTTCTTTTTCTTCCTCCTTTCCAGCTTCTCTGGAGATGAATGAAAGCTCTCGCTGGACCGAAGAGGAGATGGAGACAGCTAAAAAAGGTAAGCCATTTGTTTTCTTTCTGCTATTTGTTCTGCTGGAGCTAACCCAGCAATCAGGGATGGATGGTGTCTGAGTGCTGCAGTCGGTGCAGGGTGGTAGCCCTGAGCTGTGGGGCTGGATTCTGCCTGTCCTGTTGCTGATTTGTTCCAAGTGAGACTCAGAAGTTGTTTGGGAGAGGCAGGCAATGGTGTGCCCAGCCTCTCCAGCCTTGTGCTGACACCAGGCATGTCTGGGCTGTGGCTGGAGCCTGGCGTGTCCTGCAAGGCAGGAGCTGGCTGTAGGAAAGCAGGAAGGCCCCTTGTCTGGTGCTTGTTGCAGCTTCTGGTGCTCATAGCATGAGATGCAGCTTCACCCCTCTCTCCAGAGCTTTGTGCTGTTGCTGTGATGTGTTCCAGACATGCTCAGAGCATTCACAGCTCTGGGGCTTGGGGAGAGGACGGTGAACCCCAGCACTCCGCAGCCGCGTGTCGGGGAGCTCACAGTGCAGGGCTGCGGGCAGCGTGGGGTGACTTTACATCCTGGAGCTGATTCAAAGCCTTTGCTGAGACCGTGTTTAAAAAGTGCTGAGTGTAGCAGAGCCCTTCTTGCCACTTCCCCTCCTCGTGCCGCTCCTGCGCCAGCTTTTCGTGGCTTTCGGTTCTTTGCCAAAGTCACGTCCTGTTGATGGGCTGTCGAGCTCCTGTCCCCAGCCCGTGCATCCCACTCGCATCGCTGCCAGCTCTCCTGGCCCGGTGAGGATTGTAAATGGGAAATTAAAATGGAAATGAGTGTGCCGTGTGGGGATGGCAGAGGCAAACAGGCCTGTTAGCAGGTTCGGCTCGCCTTGCAAAATGCACCTGCTGCTGCAATGGTGATTACACGTTCTGGAGCGCCGGCTGCCCAGGTGCCGGTGGGAGCCGTGGGCTTGGATTACTTTGCCTGTGAATATCCCAAAGTGTTTGGCTCACTCTCCTTTAAGCTGTTCCAACCCTCTTTACAAGCCAGTGCCAATCCTGCGCGTCGCTGAGCGCGGCTCTCTATAGACACAAAACTTAATAGATAGACTTTAATCAACCCAACTGGCCCGGGGCCAGGCAGTGGGGCGAGCAGGTGCTGAGCAGGGGAGGGTCGTTGGAAGGATTTTATCCAAGCGCTGCTTTGTTTTGGAGATCTCATCTGCTTGTTTAAAAGTGCCTCTTGCTGGTTTATGCTGGACGTGCGCTTAAGGAGTCTTAAAACCAGCTGCCAAAGGCTGCGTGGAGGAAGGATGAGGTGTGGGAGCACGTAGCATTATTCCAGCCCAGGGGCCAGGACGAGGCAGGGAGATTTGCTGGTGTAAAGCCCGATTGCTGATGTTTTCCCCCTCCGTTACAACCTGGGAAACTGAGATTGCAACACCAGACTTGTGCAGAGAAGCCAAATTCCCCTTTGCCAGGAAGCAGACGCTTTAATGCTTCAAACTGGCTCTATTTGGCATTTCCAGGGACCGGTGCAGTGGAGCTTTCCAACTGCGAACTCCAGAGGCTGGAGGTAACCTCAGAGGCTGGAGGCGGTGATGGGCACCCAGCACAGAGACATGGGCACCATCCTTCTCACTGTAAGGACTCAGCTGTTAAAAGCTCTACCCTGGTGCTGGTAGCAGCTTGAGCCCACAGTGGCTGGTTCAGGGAGTTAAAACAAGATGTGAGTCCTATGGAAAATCAGCCCTAACACCCTGGGGTGCTTGGGCCGATGGAGACGGTGTTCTCTGCTCCCAGCACCCACCAGCAGGGAGGCCAGCCTGGCCTTACCGTCCCCGCCTGGCATTTTTGTGCATGGCATTAAACCCATGTCATTTCTGTAAAGGAAAAGAGGCCTGGGCCAGTGAGATGCCAGGGTTGTCTGCTCTGCTCCAGAGTCACAGAGCCGCATGGAGAATTCCAAGCGGGAAAAGGACTCTGTCTATCGGAAGAGACAATAAAGGGGAGTACCATGCTATTAAAGTTAACTAAGGGAACGAAAACCCAGCGAGAGGAAAGTTCTTGCTTAATGACACTTTTATTACGCAATAAACTTTGATTCACCAATCTGTCAAGATGTGCAGATTGCTGTAATGACAGGGGAGCGTGTTCTCATCCTGCCTCCCTGCACCGCTGCCGTGATCCTGAACGCAGGAGGTTTTGATTAAGCACCCGGGGTTGCAGGGCTGAACTTGATGAACCTGGAGGTTCCGGCATGACCCTCCTTAGTCTGTAAAGTCTGGTCTCTCTTCTCGCCGGAGCCTGGGGTTTCCCCGTGGCATCTGACAAGTGGTTTTGTTCTTTGTAATGAGGCAGTGTGGAAATGGCAGTTTCTTGCTCACCTGAGGTGTTCCCAGCCTTGCTGAGGAGGTTCTGTGCTTCTTGCCCGTGGGGCAAGGCCAGCCTCTGGCTCCTTATGCTTTTTCCTGGGCCTTTTGGGATGTATTCAGCATGATAAGGCAGTGGAGGGTTGGGCATGAATGTAAAAAGCTGATGACAGAGAGTTAAATAACCCATCAAGACTCCTGAATAGTTCATTTTGGGTATATGTAAAATATTTCCTTGGATACAGAAGATATTCTTTCAAGGGCTGATTTTCAGTTCTGACAACAACCAGCTCAGTAAGATGAGTTTTGGACTGACCTGAACCATTTTTTTTCCAGTCTCATTCTGTTCATGAAACTAAAGTGGATTATTTAAAACAAAATATACTTACTTCTTCAGATTAACACACACCCAACCCCACTGACACAAAAGCCCTCAGCATCTCCCATCACCTTTAGAACGCAGCTGCCTTTCAGCACACTGTCTCAAGGTGCAGGATCCTTCTGGAGCCTGAGTGTGTGTGTGCTCCTCCAACCCTCATTTGGGTTTGCACTGTTGTTCCTAACGAGCTGCTGGCTGAAGGGCAAGGAGAGGTAGGTCTGTTGGGTCTTCGCTTTTTCCTCCGTCACTTCTTGGCAGGGCAGCTCTTGCTCTCACAAAGAGCCAACAGCTCCATACCTTCCTCCCTTCATCTCTCCCGTGCTCATGCTGGAGCCTTTTCCTCTCCAGTCAGAGATGTTTACTGCTGTAAAAACCTGCTGATGGTAGTAAGTGTGGGCTGGAGAGGGTGGTTTCCAGCCTGCGCTGGTCACTGTGTGTTGTCCCTCCCTCTGGCCCTGGCTGGGGTGGGATATGCCTTGAGGTTGCCCACTTGGATGCTCTCCATCCAGGCTGGGTGCAAGGGGTGCTCAGAGCACAGCCTCCCAGAATACGAGATCTGCCTACTCTGAGCAAGCCATGTGTTTGCCATGGAGTTTGTACAAGTGACATGGTGGAAATCATGAGGCTGGGGTGGATTGTGTGCCACAAGGGCAGAACTGCATCCAAGGCATGAATTGACCCTAATGCTTGCCCTGGAAGAGCTGTGATCAGCTGCAAGCCCATCGCCAGCATTCCAGGCTGGGGCTTTGCTGCTCTTCAGGCAGGATGTTATCCCGGGATAGTGTCTGTAGTGCTCCTGCTTGCTGTTCCCCAGAGCTGTGCTTTCTGCTGCTGTTGGCTGAATGTTTCTCGAGCGTGTAGGAGCAAACTGCGAGGATTTGCTTAGTGAGTGTCAGTGAATGAAACACAAAAGGCCTGTCAGGGGGAACTGCTGGGTAATTACTATAATTTACAGCCTACATTTTAATTTTGAGCGTTATTTTTTCAACAATAAGGGAGCAGGAATAATATCCAAACCAGGTGAAGGCAGAGAGCTGGGCCCGCCAGGAGCAGCTGCTTCACGTGTGCTCACTGCCTTGTGCTGGAGACTCCAGTGTCCCCAGCCAGACCAGAGGCGATGGCACCTCTCAGGGAAGAGGCTTCCCATCCCCTCCCAGGGTCAAAGGATGGGGACACAGCACGCAAGGAGGGTTGTGGTGCAAGGGAGAGAGCTGGGCAGGTCTGTGGTCAGGACATGGGCTTGATGCAGCAGAAGGTTGATGCTCGGAAGGGGAGACCTGGGAACTGAGGGTCCCCAGCCAGGGCCAGTAGAGCAGGAAGATAGCGCTAGAGCTGAGCTGGCCAGGGGTCCTGACTCCATATCCACACCTCATTTGGTGGCACTGCCTCCCTATGGAGAGGCGGCGTGGTATATGTGAAGACTGTTGTGAGCTCCTTCGTGGCCTTGAAGAACATCAGAAACAGGGTTGCGTAGAGCCACTGAAGGAGAGGTCCATCAGGAACATGACAGGCTGGTTTCAAGGAAGGAAGAGCATCACCCATCATTGCAGCAAGATCACACCGAGCTGGCTGCCTGCGTGATGGTCCCTCCGGCAATGCTTCCAGCACCTGCAGGGACATGGGCTTCCCTCTGTGCTCTGTCCTCACTGCTCTCCTTAGGAATACAGCGCTCATCCAGCTCTCCCCTCACGGACTCCATGGACTTGGAGAAGTTACCTTCCTTGTGCATCAGTTCTCCCATGTGCTGCAAAGTGCCCCGAGATCAGTGGAGGAAAGTGATGCTGCGATGCGCTAATTCAGCTTAGCAACGCCAGCCGCGCTGTTGGGATGCATTGGGTTCCAAAGTGCCAATCTTTTTCCAGTATGGGGTTATGGCACGTTTTGGCTGTGCTGTAGTAAGAACTGCTTCTATCCTTGCTCCCAAGAGGTTTCATGGGTGTAAGAGGGGCTAGAGGATTGTACCAGGTATCATCAGGTATAGGGGAATGAGATCACTTAGTTCTTCTCCTGTAACCTTGATCTGATAATCCATGAGCTCCTGTTATGGGACCCTTTTATGGACTCCCTCCACCCTTGCCGAGCCCCGAATGGAGCTGGGGAGCCTTGCTGGAGAGCCTTGGAATGCTGCAGAGAACCGGTGGGGCACGAGCTGATGGCCCGTGCTGCCCCTCCTGTTTCTCCTTTGCGCTCCAAAATGTTCTCCAGGCTTCTCTCCCTTCCACCCTCTGCTTCCTGGTACCGGAGCAGAATCCCCAGTCCACCCATAGTGAGACCGCTGCCAGTCCTCTCTCTACCCCTCCTTCACCGGGGCATCAGGACCGAGGTGTGCCAGGGTGCCACGGCACCCCGCCAGCGTGCCACTGGGCTCGCCAGCGCGCACATCCCCAAAGAAAAGCGCCTTTGATTCACTTGAGAGCGGAGGAAACTATTAGCCAAGCTTTGTTTTCCTGGATCCCTCCCCCTGCCGCTGACATTCAGACGAGAGCGAGGGAGACAGAAAGTGAGAGAGGGAGGCGGGAGCGGGTGCCAAGCGGCCGCACCCCTTGTCAGCTTGGGTCAGCGCCACGTTCGTTATTAATGCTCTGTCTAGAGGTCACATTCAGATGCAACGAGCCCCGGGTCAGCCAGAGGAACAGATTAGAGCTCGCTCGCTGCTCCGCCACATACCGACGGCACCGGCTCCCCGTCCCCGGGCTGGCAGGAGCGGAGCCGCGGAGCGCAGCCGGCTGCTCCCTCCCCTTTGCCTTTCTCCTGCCTTTTTGCCTTGTTTTTAATTATTATTATTTCTTGGCAACGTCTGGCATCTCCTGAAGCCGCGCAGCCTCCCCGTAGCCCTGAGCGAGGAGGTGAGGTAGGGGAGAAAACACTGGAGGCGCTTCCATCCACGTTAAACAACCGCGGCTGCAGCGGGTTGGAAAGCTCCGGCGAGCCGCAGGGGCGCAGAGGACGCCGGAGGGAAGAGCGCTGGGGCCGGAGCATGTGTTCCCACCAACTTCTGCCATCGGGGTCAGGAGTCTTCCGCCTGTGACCTGGTTTCCAGCCCCGGAGCCCACTCGCTCGCCGCTCTCGGCCGCCCATGGCTCTGAAATCCTCTCGCCCCCAGGATTTAAGGAACCGGCTTTGCTTTCTTCTCTGTCTCCGGCTGCTGCGAGGGAGCGAAAGCAAAATGCGTGGGGAGGGTGTGAGCGGAGCACTCGCAGCGCTTCGCAGCGGGCTGCCGTGCCCGGGGGGGCTTTGAAGAAGTGCCCCGACGCCCGCGTCCTTCCCAGCCTGCCCGCGGCGCGCTCCGGCCGCGCTCCCTGCCTGCCGGAGCCGGACCCGGAGCACGTAAGTCCCGGCTTTGGGGTCCGAAGGATGGGGTTAACCTCTGGGGTTGCGTTGTAGCTGCGTGCCTGCGAGCAGCCCCTGCGGCCGGAGCCCCCGCCCCAGCCAGCGCAGCCTGCCTTAAGATCTGATAACTCAGTTAGTCATAGTTTCAGTTGCGCTGCGGAACCGAGGGCTGAGCAGTGCCGAGGCGGGCTGGGGAGCGCGGTGCAGAGACTGGGGGGGGGGTGCAGAGGCTGGGGGGTGCTGGTAGAGCTCAGCAAACCAGGGTGCCTGGCAAGCAGAGGGCTTACTGGCACGTCCCGGGGTGTCTCGGTTGGTCCCTCCCCAGATGATTGCAGTGTGGGTGCAGGTGCTGCTGTTTTGCTCCGGCTTTAATGTAAAGGGAAGAGCTGGGCTGCCTGCCGGGTCCCGCAGGCAGGGGCTGCAGCAGCTTCCTCTTCATGAGCCCAGCACGGACACAACCACCTGCCCCGTGGCTGCAGGCACCTCAGGGGAAAGGGCAGCCAGGAGCTGGCATCACCCGCGGCTTGCAAAGGTCACACCGTGCTGGGGACCGTTTGCACTGGCATCCATCACCCCCCAGCCCCGAGCTGTGCTGTGCCGCATCCTGCTTCCCGGATGGCACAGCATCTCACCCTCTGGAGCTGCCAGTGTTGCAGGGCTTTGCCTGGGGGGCAGCAAGTGACACCCCGGCTGTCACACTTGGTGCAGGGCCACCAGCGCTGCGATGAGCAAAAAAGGGGGTTGAGCTGCTTGTTTGCTTTGAACAGCAGCGATGGGTTGTGACACAGGGGGTGGGTTGTGACACAGGGGTTAGGTTGTGACACTGTCCTGTGTTCCCCTGCAGCTTTCTGCGACAGTGGGGGGAGGTCTCCCACCCTGGCTTGTTATCTCTCATGGCTGGTGGCCAGACGTCCCTTTTTGTGTTTACTGTTGTATCTGAGAAGTCCCAGCTTGCCAGCGGGGTGATGGAGGTCGTGGGTTTGGCTGAAGCGAGGCTGGGAGTTGCAGAGTTAAAGCTCAAACTTGTTTCTTGGCTTGCCACAGCCTTTTGTGGTGCTCAGCGCTGTGTGATGCCTGCCTCTTTACATGCAATTTGATAAGCCCTGGTGCTGGGACCGGGCAGGATACAGGCACGGGCTGGATGTTAACTCCTGCTGTGCTGGGTACTGCTGGGTTTATCCAGGATGTGGGAAGCAGAGGTGGGGGGGGGTTTATCTCTCCTGGGGTATGTGGTGCTGGGCTCACACATCCTGGTGGAGGTGTGTCCCTCTGGCTCTGATTGCTTGTGTCTGTGCTGAGATCAGTCTGTCCTAGGGTGGGTTTGTTGTTGGGCTGAAGCAGGGATTGGGCTCGCACTTAGGTCTGAGCTGGTGCTTGTGGCAGAACCACATTCAGGAGCCTGAACATGGGACTCACCGTGGTCCTGAGCCCCATGGCATCAGAGTAGCCAGGGAAGGGGTTGGGGCTGAACAACAGAGATACCCAGGCAGTGCCTCTTCCCAGGCTCTGTGATTGGTGGCTTCTGGGCCAAAACCCCCCTAACAAAAGAGGATGATGCCCTTGGCAGGTTCTTTCCCTGCTGGTTTTCATCTTGAAGTCACCTTTTGTGGCAGTACCTTGCCCCTGGGTTCAGTCTCTGCATCCTGTGCAGGGATGCTTTGGTGCAGGGGAGGATCAGGGGAGTTGTTGGCCTGATCGTGGCATCATGTGGGCAGTCAGGATCCAGCCAGACCGGCAGGACCCAGCTGGACTGGCAGCATCTGGCAGGCTGGTGGCAGCTCCAGCTCCACTGGGCACCACAGGAAGCACCAGCCATGCACCAGGAAGGACTGCTGGCAATGGGGCTTTATTTCCCAGCAAGCCTGGATGGCGCCCACCTGGATCTTGTCCAGAAGCCTGGGATGGAGGGACCAGAGGCCACTGTGCCTGTCTGTGTGCTGTGGTTGTGAGCTACAGGACCAGGGGTGCCCAGACACCCCTGCAGAGCCTGCAAGGACACAGGCTGCTGACTTGCTCCTTCCTCCTCTTCTTCCTCCTCCACCCTGCTGGGTTGCCCCAGCCCTGGCAGGAGCCTCATGCTCGGGTGGCACCATCTGTCCAGGATTGCCAGCCCTTGGCATGGTGCCTGGCCTGGGAAGCTGGTTGTGCGCATTGAGCCTGCCATCAGCACTAATCCCCAGCACGCCTCTTCCCAGCCCAGGACATCACCTGGGTTTCCCTGCCTGGGATCTTCCTACCCATCCATAACAGGACCTCATGCTCCAACCCCCTGCACTGCCTTGTCACCTCGTCCGATGTCATCACTGGGGCACAGGAGGGTGAGAAGAGCCTTTGCTTCATGGTAGGGAGTAAGAGCTGCTGTCCCAAGTTGTCCTGGTCATGCCAGTGCCTCCTGCAGCCATCCCAAAGGGAAGGGAGCACTGCTCACCTTCCTGACTGCCTGGTGGCTGGCCAAGACGTGGCTGTGGGACGTATTTTGTTCCAAAGGTGGTTAGCATAGTGCCTTTTTTTCCCTCTTGGAAAGAAAAACAGCCTCTTCTAGGCCAGGGGATGACCTACAAAGCCGTTCGGAAGGGTGCTAGTGACCGTATTGTTCCTTTGGAGTTTGGCTTGTGCAGAGGATGTTTCCCATCCTGTGTGGATAATGCTGCCATTATGCGAGTGTATCTGGTGTTAAATCCTTGTTCTCTGTCCACAGGTCTCCTTGAGCATGGGCGGAACTGGTCGGCCATTGCCAGGATGGTGGGCTCCAAGACCGTGTCACAGTGCAAAAACTTCTACTTCAACTACAAGAAGAGGCAGAACCTGGACGAGATCCTACAGCAACACAAACTGAAAATGGTGAGAGCCCCATTGCAGCCCACACCAGGCAGTGTCGATCTTTCCCAGCAAGTGCTTGCGTGCTTCCCACATCCAAGGGGGGCCTTTATCATCTTGGAGGGAAAGCTCTGGGGAGTGGGAAGTGGTGCAGGAAAGGGTTGCCCACCCATCTGTCCCTGGGAGGTCTGGAGGAGGGAGAGCTGCTGTGTGGGAGATGCCTGGGCATCTGGAGTGTGGCTGGTACGCAGGGAGATAAGGAGCAGCAGGAGGAGCCGGGCTGCTCCTTGTTAATCCAGGACGTGAGCTCAGTCCTGGCTGCACAAACACTTTGCTGCTGGTGAGGTTGTGCTGTTCCACCCTGGCAGGGCCACACAGTTCTGTGCCTTGCAGGTATCCCAGTTACCTGGTAAACTACCAGTTTGTCCCAGAAGAATTCAGCGGTTTAGGACAAAAATGCTGGTCCCAACATGGATGTAGCTTCTCTTTGGGGCTGCGAGCAGATGCACTCATCCCTCTGTGCCTCAGATTCTTCATCCGAAGGGGCTAATGTTAGTTCTTTCCTAGCATGTGGTTCAGGGTGTGAATGAAGAGGGGCTTGCTTGGTGTTCTGGAGATAGGATGGACTGCTAAGAGCAACTAAGCATTATAATTATTTCATTTGTAGAGTATCCTGGGGTTCCCGGTTTCTGGCTAATAGAATTCACATGGCTAAACCCCCAAGGGGTGCTTTGAAAATGCAAAGGACAATGTTCAATGCAGGAATCTCTCCAAGCAAGCTATTACAGCAAGAGTAAAAAGACAGACAGGAAAACATTCAATGACTCACCCAGGAATTTAATATCCTAGTCAGTCTATAGGAATGAGAGAAAGAGAAGACATTGGCGATTCTTTATTAATTCTCTATGCACAGACACTCCTGTGTTCCCATGTTTCACCCAAGTGTTTTTAGAAACAAAGCAAACAAACTATATAAAAGACCCCCAAACCGAGAGGCTGGGATGAAATGTGCATCAAGCCCTCGGAATAGAAAATGTTCCTTTAGAAAGAAATCATTGTTCATTACTGGGGAGAATCTGAAATCAGCTCATACAGCTTAACTGGCAGCGCAACCGGTGTGTATTCATTTACTCTGCTTCATAATGTTGCAGAAATTATATCACGGAAGTGTTTTTCTGCAGAGCCACATTTTTCCCTGCATCCGTCCCTCCAAGGCAGCCGCTAGACTTCTCCAGTCTAATTGCTCACTCTCACTTGCAGTTTATATCAGCATCATCATTTTAGGTTTTGAGCATTGGAGGCTATGGGATTCGGTTGTGGAGAAGAACAATGAACGTTCAGCTGTTATTTATTGTGCTCTATTGTTTTGTGGCAACAGCAGATGCCAGAAAGCTGAATAAAGTAAAAGAACAACTGAAATTAAATTGCCATAGACCTTCCTTCCTGACTCCTAAATATATTCCCGACGAAACCAAGCCTCCAAATCTCATCCTATACTCAGCAGTCATCCGTGACCTCTGCAGAGGAAGCATGTGGTGAGGCAGCGTGTCATCGCCTGGTTCTTCCATGACATTCCCAGGTTATTCCCTGACCTCACCACCACCACCTATTGCTGATGCTGTGTGGAGAAACACAGAGACTCCGCTTTTCTTCCTCTCGTTTAATGAGGGTAAACTTAATTAGCAGATCTCACTTGTTTCCCAAATGGGGCTCATTAATACTGCAGCTTCCTCTTCCACATAGGTGTGACACTGTGTTTCAGCAGTGTGCAGGTGACTTGGAGTTGCTGCAGGGAGCAGTGACCGGTGTGGGATGGGAAGCAGAGCCTGGCAGGGTTCCTCTGTCCCCAAAATGTTGTGCGGAGCATGATGTCCCCATTCCCTGTGCTGGGGCAGTCCTAGGTGGGATAGGGCTGTGTGTTTTAGAGGCCCCTTGTCCTCTTGTGTGCTGGCCAGAGCCCAAGGAGCTCTGGGGACGGGGAGATCCTCTCTCTGAGCATCCAAGGAGCATCCAGCATTAGGAGCGAGAAGAGTTTAGGTTGCGACGGGCAAAGGTGTGTGGCATGGTGATGCTCTTTTTCCGCCTCTCCAGAGCCTGCATGGGCCATACACTCCTGTATGCCATGTTTAGGGTTTTAATTTGAAGACCCGTCTTTTTCCTGGAGAGATTCTTACCCAGGAAAGGAGCACGCAGGGGCTGAGGAGCTGTGTCAGCACACACAGCCCTATTTCCCCTCTCTCCTGAGCTGCTTAGCACTCACAAGACCCTTCTTCAGCCTGTTTGAGGAGGGAAATCCCACTTCGGTCCTAGCTCAACAGAGCTGGATGCTGCAGATCCTCACCCTCCTCCCTTCCAAGCACCTCCATGGATCAGGGTGTCCTTGCCAGCCGGCTGCACCGTGGGACAGACAGCCTGTTACTGCTGGGGCAGGGTCAGGCTACCTTGAGGCTTTGCTTTATCTGCCCCACTGTGTATTTTGGCTTGGGTTCACTGCTGAGCACTCGGCTGTGGCCCAGGCATCAGCGTCACTTAGCCTTGAAATTCTGCACGCTGCGCTCTCTAATATCAGTGTGTGAGGAAAGCAGGGCTTTGGGATGCACAGTGTCCTTCGAGCTGCTCTTTTTGTTAGGGGTTGCAGATTAGGCGCAGTCTTCACCCAAACCCCTTGGCGGTGTGATTATCACTTTAGTGTAGTGGTTGCTGGGGCTTGTTTTGGCTTGTGCAGTGAAGATGGGCGAGTTGTTCCTAAGCTGGTCCTGCTTGAAGGACGAATCCTTTGGACCAGCGTGAGCAGCATTTCTTCAGTTCCTCGCTTTTTGAGTGGTGCTGGCTTTGCACAGCAAAGCTGCTTTGGGAGGACAGCAGGGTGGCATCTTCTTCTGGAGTGTGAACAAGTCTGCCTTGCCTTGGTGCAGAGCCTCGGTCTTGGGATGGAGAACTGCGACTCTCCTCAGCACAGTGGCAGAGAAGTCCTGCCTGTGGGGTCACCACTGCTTCTTCCCATTGCTGCTGGCTGCTTTTGTGGCAGAGCATAGGAGTCACTCTGTGGTTAGACCTAGTCCTGGTGCAGTCTCAGATACACATCATTATGTCACATCCATCTGGCACTGCCAGGTCATGCTCTTAGGAACCGCTGATGCTGATGGGAGGTACCCGTAATGAATTCTCCGTGTCAGTAAGAGGGTTTGGAAGCTGTTTTGGCTGTTGCTGCCACATCAGATGGTGAGTACAAGGAGAGACCAAATTTGTCGGGATGGCTGGTCTGCCTGCGAGGTAGAAAACCAGAGAGATGTGCAGTGAACTTGAGTGATGGGAGGCAGTGTCCAGTGCCTCGGAGGTGGGGGAAGAGCTGCCCATCCCTGCCAGGCTGGGAGTCAGTGTGATGGGGCTGGCTGGGTACCTGGTACCCTAGAGGGCAGCGTGGAGGAGCAGGCCTGGAGAACCCCTCATGCTGGGTTCAGTGTCCTTGCTGTGCACAGCACATCTCAGTGGTCTTGGCGAGGCAGACTGCAGAAGTAGCACCAAGTCCTGGATGCTCCTGCAAAAGTACCTGGTGTCAGGTACAGAGACCCCATGGGCTGGTACAGCACAAAGTGAGCATCAAAGTGCCCGTAGCAAATGGTCCTGGCACCTGCCCCTGGTCTTGCTGGTAATCGCTTGGATTAAGAGTATGTTATGAGGCAGGAGATGCCTGGTCCCAGGCAATGCTCACAGAGACACTTTTGTGTCTGCTGCAGTGTTGGTTAGGATCCCATGTCAGCTGTGGGAGCCCCATGATTGATTACGGAGGCAGAAAGGGACCCCTTTCCTGGGCTGGGTGCCAGGAGCAAGACTGCACGAGGGGGCTGGTGCTGTTAGCATTAGAAGAGGTGGTGGCTTGAACATATCTGTAGATGTAGCCAGGATCTGCTGCCTGGATTTCACATCATTTCCCTAAATACCAGCAGTGGTGCTTGCCAGGAGAGGGACCAACACTGCCTCCAGGGCAGCTCATTGACAGCCCCCAGGCCCTGGCCAAGTAGGGTGCTGAGGCAGAGGCTGGTTCCCAGCTAATTCCCCAGTGAGGAGCCTGCTCCTGCCCGCGGCTGAGTCACGGACCCGTGAGTAAGAGGCAGAGAAGTCTTTGCCATAGTAACGTCAGCACTTTGTCACCACATGAGCGTGATGGGGAACTGCTGCTTCAGACAGAAACGTGCGAGTGCTGAATCGGTGCTGGGGCAGAGGTGCGGACACTGGCACTGCCGGGGCATCGCTGCTGGCATGGGATGAGGGCATCATGGAGCTCTGCCTTCCTCCCACCGCTGCTCTGAGCCTCCACAGAGCCCTTCCTCAAGTGCCTTTTTTCCCCTCTCTCCTGCCCAGCTTGATAAAAATAGCCTTTGAGCAAGCAGCGTTTCCAAGCAAAAAGCAGTTGTATTTGTTTGTTTTATCTGGAAGTTTTCTAGAGGGTTGAAAAGTTGCAGGGGAGGGGGGGAGAAGAGAAGAGAGGGGAAGGGGGGAGCAGCTCTTCCCAGCACAGAGGTCCAGCAGCAAAGTTAACGTTTCCACCATGGCTTTATCTTTTCATCCATGTAAATAAACATCCTACACGCGTCATTCTTGTGAGGTTTGCAGGGAGAGCCGGAGATGATGGGCCTGTTCCTACTGGTAATATTTACTCAAGCAACAAGAGCAGGAAACAATAGCAAAGCTGAGACTTTTCCTTTGGGTCGGTGGGAGGGAGCAGCTGTCTGCACCCTCATGGCTGTGGCGCGTGCCCCAGCGAGCAGGGACGGGGCTGTCTCAGGGCATGACGGGGGCACCATGCAGCTCACCTTTGGGTTGCTGTGCTGCATGGACCGTTCCCAGCATGGGAGT
Source organism: Psittacus erithacus (assembly GCA_009867235.2). Classification (NCBI taxonomy): domain Eukaryota; kingdom Metazoa; phylum Chordata; class Aves; order Psittaciformes; family Psittacidae; genus Psittacus; species Psittacus erithacus. Next base: position 131,943 of record WYDI02064402.1, read on the forward strand.
CAAAGTCCTTTGGCAGCACTGGCCATGAAAGCTGGTGCGTGAAAATGTTGGCTGGGGTATGTGGGGCATCAGCTTCGTTATCTGCGGATGAGCGTCAGGCCGCGGCCTCACGTGTTTGTGTAGCTGCAGGTAGCGCCTGGAAATGCGCAAGATGAGCACGTTGTGTGCGCGTAATGAGCAGACACGGGACCACCAGGCTCTGCCAGCCCTGTGCTGATGACTTCTGCATGTGTCACTTGTCCTCCTGTCCATGACGTTGCTGCTGTATAGACTCAGTGACACCTGAGGCTGGAGCTCAGCTTGGAGCCAGGCTGGCCATTGCATGTTGAATGATGGTGAGCCCATGCAGCCGGGCTTTGAGCAGGCAAGGCCGGTCCCAAGGGCTGATAATGGCAGCGGGGAGGGCGATGGCAGTGTTGGTATTTCTCTTGGCTCTTTGGGCAGCTCCCACACAGCTCCTCATGGGCTTTCCTTCTCACCCTTCTCTGCCTCTTCCCCAGGAGAAAGAACGGAACGCCAAGAGGAAGAAGAAAAAAGGGACCGCCGTTCAAAACGAAGAAGCCACCTTCCCTCCCGCAGCTGAGGACGAGGAGATGGAGGTGTCAGGGACGAGCGGAAACGAGGAGGAGATGGCCGAGGAGGCGGAAGGTGAGCTCAGGTCTCTTGGCTTTGCTGCATGGTTACAGCAGAGGCAACACATGAAGCCTCTCCAGGGCTGCAAATGTCAGTGCTCACAGGGGGTCACATCTGACACTCCAAAGCCACGCCAACGTGACAGTATCCTGGAGCATGAGGTACTCGTGGTATTTTGGATGCCTCTGGATTGCACGCTTCTGACGAGTGTCCTGGATCACTGCCCTCCTCCTGTGTCTGTCTGGATGGTTATTTTTGGGAGCCCTTTGGTTTCTAATTTCCAACAGCATGTTCTCTACAAGCTCCCTGCTTACCAGGGCCTGGCATGCTTGGGTGCTCTTGTAAATCACATTTCTTGGTGCTTTCCATGAAAGAAGGGTCCCTTCACAGTCAGCAGGGTTAGATAGCCACCACTGTGGGCTCTTGAGGAGCTTACCATGGGCTCAAGGAGGGATAACCCACCAAGGTTTGTGTGTGCCCATCCCCGTCAGGTCAGGGCATTGCAGCTGCTGGAGGTCAGCACTGCCAGCAAAGGCAGGGGAAACCATGGTCTCCCACCAGCAAGGCTGATGGATCTTGGCGGGTTTTTTCCTCCTCCTTACCCTTTTAAGGCAACGTTTTCCTCCCTCCCAGCCATACCAAAGAAAGGGAACAACTTGAAAGTGACAATTTTCAGCTATTTATCGCTTAGAAAGCGTGGCAGTTTGGAGTTTGGAGAAAATGTGCATAATTTTCCAACAATAGCCCCATTTGACTTCTGTCAAAGTAATTTAATAACTTAACCAGCACTCTGGCACCACGCTGGTTCCTGGCCTCAGCACCCAGGCTAATGGGACTCAAAATGGGAAATCTTTTCAAATCATCTCGGCAAGTGACTCATTACAAGGCAGATTCCAGGTAAATCTTTGTGCGAGGTGATACATGACTCAGAGGCGCAAAGTAAAAGGTGGTTATTGCTCTTTGTAAGAGTGCTGGAGAGGAAACAAGGTATTCTTGAGATTAGAGACAGCTCTTGACATGCCCCAAGCCTTATGCTTCCAAGTGTTGTCTCTTGTTCTGCTTCTGGTGTGGGCTGCAGAGATGAAGAAGGTTGTAAGCAGAGGGGATGAAAAGCACAGGCACAGAAGTGATAGGGTGGGTGACAGTCAGGCTATAGCTTGGAGTCAGGGGACCATGTGGCTGGCCAGGGAGAAAGGACTTGGTGTGGGGGTTATGGTATCCCTGCGGATTCAGCATCTGGAAGAAGTGTGCTGGAGCTTGGCTGAGCCTGGAACAAGCCACCATTGGATGTCTCAGTGTGGTGTTCTGATTAGCATTGAGTGGCAGTCAGGGAGAGTTTGGCCAAACATGCCATAAACCTCATTCCTACGTGGGTGATGGGACACCTCATTGCTTGATTGCAAGTGAGTAAAGGGTGGAGAAGGCTGAGATTCCTGGTGAGTCTGGCACTTTTTCCTGCCAAGGAAGGATGGATGTGCTTTGACACAGTGTTGGGACATAGTCCCTCTGTGCCGCTCATCTCACCACCGCTTGAAAGCTGTCTGTGCAGCTATGGAGAGAGGCAAGTCAAGGGATGTGCATGAAGAAGCTTTTGGGCTTGAGGTCTGCTCAGTGAGGACACGCTGAAATGGGTTTGTTGAAGGCTTCTGGCTGTGTTTGTCTGGCAAAGGCTTAGAGGGAACAATCTGCCCAGCATTAGAAACAATCTCTTGGCATCACCTTCATCCGCAGCAGTTCATGGACGCTTGTGCTTCCAGCTCATTTTAAGTCATTGGTGGCAGATTTGAGAGTGATCTTTTCCATGTAATAATTAACCTGTCCTGCAGCACTGCCAGCACTTTGCTTTCACTGACCCTGACCTCCTTTCATCTGCACTGGCAGCTTAAATAACAATAAACACACCAGTGTTTTGGGATGGTCCTGGGGTGGCAGAGCCAGGGACACAGGCGATGTAAGTCAGCAAGCAGAGTGTGCCTGGTCCTGGGGGAGCAGAGCTGATCCAAAGCAATGGGTGAGAGAGTGAGGAGGGAGCAGGTCCTGTCCTGCAAATCCAGCCAGCAGCCAGGGTTTTCCATTAAAATGCAGCTTCCCAGTTGCTCCATCTCCAGGCTTTTGGGCCTGTGGGTTTGTGTTTGGGTGGGGGTTAACAGCAGTTGTGCTGGGCAAGCGAAGAGGCCCCCAGAACATCCCTTTGCTTTATAGGCTCCGGATCCGGGGATCCCGGCGCAGCTCTCCCAGCCCTGGGATCGTCTCCTCCTCGGAGGAACGAGGGCGTTCTCCTCCCAAGGGAGGGGGTGGAGGCAGCGATATGGGAAGCAAGAATCTTGGGCTGATCCTTATTTTTATTTCTTCCCTTTTCTCAGCTGCAGTAAATAACAGCTCCGACACCGAGAGCATTCCCTCGCCGAGGCCTGAAGCCAAAGAAGGAGGCGAAAACGGGGCCAAGGCACCACCCGGGCCGGGCGGTGACTCCGGCACAGAACCGGCAGTCAAGTGGGAAGAGGCTCCAACACCCCCCGACGCTCCCCCCGCTCCCGCTGCCAACCCTGCTCCTGCTGCTAGCCCGCAGCCGGAGGCGGCTCCCGAGCCACCCAGCAGCGAGGAGAAGGTGCAGGAGGACCTGGTGGTGGACGTGGTGAAAACGGAGGAGCCAGAGGAGAAGGTGAGCGAAGAGCCCTGCAAGAGCGAGGTGAAGAAGGAGGAGAGTGAAGACAGCCAGGAGAAGGACAAGGGGAATGACAAGAAGGCGGAAAGCAGCGTCAGTGGCGCAGGGACAGCAGGAACGGAGGGGACGCCCAAGGCTGAGAAGAAGGAGAGCCATAAAGGCAGTAAAGGCTCCGGGGTGAACCCCGACAGCGACTCCAGTGCGACCTGCAGCGCGGATGAGATGGACGAGCAGGATGCTGTGGACAAGAGCAGGTAGGACTGGGAAGAGAGGTGGGCAAGGGCATGGCCCAGGGCCAGACGAGCATCTCTGTACATGCTGCACTGTCCACATGCACTCTCCCGAGCTTGGGAATATCACTGCTGAGGTGCTCCCACAGCCAAAAGGACAGGCCTGGCTGTGCCCCACATGGCTGTGACCCTTTGGCTATCACTTTCAAAGGGGCCATGACACAACGGGCAGTGCGATGTCCCAGCGTACGGGTGCTACTGGGCAATGGCCGTGGGCTGGTGTGGGGTGCAGGGCTGGTGGCAGCCCGTCTGGGTGACGCAATGGAGCAGGACGTGCCCTTGGGGACAGCAGTTGTGCAGAGTGCGGGCTGGTTTGCCAGCATCCGGGATTGGGAATGGTTTCTGAGTCGGTGCTGGCAGGAGAGAAGTCACGTCAGGGACATGTTCCCAGTGCAGAGAGGGAGCGAGTTGCTCCCTTGGTGGAGATGCTGCTTGGATCTGTAGGGGTGAATTATCTGTCCTGGCCATAAAGGGAGAGGAATGTTGTGGGCTGCGTGAGCTTTTCTGGGGCTGTGCCTCTGGGTATTCACCTGAGCCATTGCGGTCCTGAGCCCTTCATCCACCCCTGGAGCCAGGAGCCGAGGGTGATTCTGACCTATCATGGATGGCTCTTGAGACAAGGAAGTGAAACACTGGCCTTCTCCTTGGAGAAATGTTCTTCACCCCTTCTGGCTTTTCCCACAGAGCTCTCCCCACCCAAAGCCTCATAAATAGGGAGAAGGTTTCCTGTTTATAGAATATATGTGAATACATGTATCTTATTTTTTTAATGGCTCCGGCTTCCATCCACACTGGCTCCTGTGTAAGATGGGACTCCTGAGTTTGCCATTGCCCATAGGGAAAAGTCCCTCCCTGCCTCAGCATCCTGCCTCCAACATCCTACATCCTGCATCCCTCCCACGGGCTTGCAGGGGGCAGTTTATTGGTGTGAGGAGTGCTGCCAGGCTAGGTGGGTTGTACTCAGTGTTGTGGATGGGGCTGTTTAGAAAACCAAAGGAGCAAAGCAGCAGGATGAGGCGGTTGGGAGCCATCGTGCATCTCCACCACTCTTAATGTTCTCCATGCTTTCCTTGTGATTGCTGTGGGAGCCAGTGGGTGAGTCCTGCTTGTGCAGGAACATCCTCCACACTGCCCTGAATGAGCAGCCCCTCGCTGCTGAGCAGCTGGAAGCAGCGCTGATGATGCCGAGGGGCCGTGCGGGTGCTGCTGGCCCCGGCCCCATGGCAGGGCTGAGGCCTCTTGGCTGCAGTGCTCCTCTCCAGCAGTGGACAGAGTCCAGCACCACCCCTCCCCGCCCTCTCCTCCTTCCCAGACGGGAGAAAGCCTCCCAGCAAAGGGAGAGTGAGGCCAGCGGGGCTGCGCTCCTCAAGTTTACCATTAACCCAACCGAGAACAGGACAGCAGCAGCTTGTACCGACTTCCCAGCAGCAAAGGGGCAAGTCTTGGGAACGACTTTTTCATCCCCAGCTCCTCGCTGAGTCAGCGCCTATCTCGCTTGTCAAGCAGTTACCAGCTTCCAGGAGTGTTAAACATTAAACAGGCATCCCAGAGCTCCCAGGCCACTCCTCTTACCTGGTGTGGCGATGGAGCACGAGTGATGGCGGAGCCAGGCGGTACGGGAATGCTGCAGCTCACACCAGTGCTGGTTCTGATGCTCCTGGTGATGTTCCCCCCAGCCGAGGGCTCGCGGGCGGGTACCGCAGCCCCGCTGCTGCAGTGTGACTCGCACCGAGCAGGACCAGGCTGCCGGGATGCCACGTGAGCCGCCCCATCACCGCATCACCCGATGCTCGCCCGCCCACCGCGCACCGGCACGGCGTGGGAGCGCTTCCCCGCACTGGTGAAGGCATCAAGCTGTCCACAGCATCTCCCAGCAAGGGACAGAGGGTGGCTGGGGTTGTCCCTGCGGTGAGAGGGGAAGGTGCAGGGTTGACGTGTGATGTTGGGGCAGCCTTGTTTGAGTCCTGCAGCTCACGCTGGCAAAGACAAGTCCAAGGTAAGGAGGCAGAGCCTTAACTCATTAAAGCTGAGGAAGGCAGCTGATCAACTGTGGTTCTGTGCAGTGTGCTGCAAGAGGGCTGCTGCTGGTGCTGTCGGTACTGCGGTTCTGCAGGGGGCCATACCACATGGGGATGCATGCAGGAGGCCGTGCATGATCAACCACTGTAGACCTGAAGTGCAGAGAGGAGGTGCCTGCTCATGAGCATCAAGCCACCAAGTGTGGCACAAAGCCACCCTTGCACTTTGTGTCCTGGTCACTGGCTCAGCCATAGGTGCAAGGGCTGTGCTGGGCAAGCATCATGTTGGTGCTGTGGCCCTGAGCTGGGGGAGCCCACTGGGGAAATTTGGTAGCTGTCACCTTGCACAGCCACTGTGTGTGCAAGGAATTGTGTTTGAGCCATGTGTCAGTGTGTTGTCTGGCAATGAAACCTGTCCTTGTCTTCATGGTGGAGGGTGAAGGAGGTCTGGGAACACAGTGTCTCGGTTACCCCCAAAGCCTCGTGCCTTGGAGGGTCCATTTCCACACCACCAAGGCTCAGCCATGTGCCAGCCCTTTCCTGCTCAAATCCGTTTCCCATCCCTCCCAGTGCTATCACCCATGCTTAGTGGCTGGTCATTGGGTCTGGGAGGCCCCGAATTGGCATCAGGTGGGTATGAGGTGATGAGGATTGTTCATCTGGTCACTCCCAGAGCAAAGTACCCAACAGACAGCCCTGTGTGCAGCGCAGGATCTGCTGGGAGGGATGTACTTAATTATGCAATTTGCATATTGATGAGCTTGATAGTTACTCTGGCTTCTTAAGCTCAGGATCCTGGAGGGCTTTAGAAAACCTGATGATCTGAAGTGTGCTTAAATGCATCTCTGTAAGCACTATGAACGCACAGAGCTGCTGCTGGAGTGGTTGCTCTGCTGGGGGCTGGTGGGATCCCTCTTGCCCCGCTCTGGAGCATCAGGCTGTTTAGCTACATGTCTTGCAAGAGCTGCTGTGAGGAGAGCAGTGCTGAGCACCTCTGTCCTAGGGCCAGCAGTGACAGTGACATAGAGCTGGGCCAGCACTCCTGGGTCAGTCACCTCCTGTGAGCACCAGCTCAGCGTGGAGTGAACGTCTCAGGAGCAAGTGCCAAGTGCCCTTGTCCCCAGCCATGTGTCTCAGCAGACTTTGGGGTGTTGCACCCTTGCAGGAGCCCTGTGTCCCCCACAGCATGGCTTCAGAACACCCATGTTGCATTTATCATTGCAGTAACTTGGGGAGCAGCTCAGATTTGCTGCCTTTTGCCTGGTCTCCCCTGGGTGCCTTGTCAGAGCACCCAGGTTGCAGTCTGGAGGTGAGTCCCCTCCAACACTGGCCTCTGTGCAGAGCAAGGGCTGGGGACAGTCCCAGCACCGTGATGAGCTTATTCCCTGCACATCGCCCCGCCACACTTGTTTATTCATCCAAGGGTGAGCATGGAATGACCTTGAAATTTATAGGCTGAAGAGAGCAGTGAAATAACAGCTAAAATAAACAAATCAAGCTGTAAAGCTTGAAAACTATGAACTGGCTTCAACAAACAGGAGGCAGGGAGAGCAGAGATGGTCTGGGGAGATGTGGTCCCTGGGGTCTCAGCATGAGCTCAGGAGCTGGGCACACCGAAGGTTTGACCCATGGGCTTCACACGCCTTCATCCTTACCCCATTTCAGTGGCACTGTGGAGATGCTCACACTGTTTGTGCAGGGGTTCAGCATGGCTAGCTGAGTGTTTGAGGCAACTCAGATAGCCAAGGGAAAGAGCAAGTAGTGAGGGTGCAGGGCTGCAGAGCCACTAGGCTGAACATCAAATCCCATCCAAATCCAGCCTCTCATCTTTCAAGTGATCTGAGCACCCCAGTCATGTGCACGTGGTTGATTGCCCAGGTTTTAACACCGTGTTAAAAGATAGTCCTTGAAGAGGAGCATGAGGCTGATCCTGAGTGCTGGGAAAGCACCACGTGTGAGCTCCAGTGAGGGAGCGTGATGCCCAAACGAAATCTGAACTGGTTGCCCTACTAGTCTGTAACTCCAGGTTCCAGTTCTCCTTTGGGTTTATTGTGGACAGAAGCAGATTCGGTGGAATAGTCAGTGCTGGGGATGAGCCAGACGTAATGATCTTATTTGAGCACAGTGCCCCACATGGGTTGTCTTTGGAAAGCAGAATCCCTCCCTCTCCCTCCCCTCAGACTGGTCATCCCGAAGCAAAGCTGCCCCAGTTGCTAGCTGGGCCAGGCTGTGTTGCCCTCATAGACCAGAATGACTTGCAGACACTGCATCCTACCAAGGTTGAAGTTGAGACACCTCCATGGCAGCAGTGGGTCCCCATGTGCTTTGGGTAGTGCGGCAGATCATCCTGCAAGAGCCCAGCAGCAAGCAGTGGTCCAGCACATTCCTCTCTGATGAAAAGGGTTTCCTTTAGGCTCAGCGACATAAAACAGAGGGGTGCAGGGCATGGGGGAGCAGTGGGACATGTGCACTGCCTGGTTGACATGCATGTTTTGTGTCCAGGTTGCTGTCCCCCCGGCCCAGCCTGCTCAACACTGCCAGCGATGCCAGGCTGAACTCCTCGCCACAGAAGCCACTGGACCTGAAGCAGCTGAAGCAGCGTGCTGCTGCCATCCCTCCCATTGTAAGTACTCCACTAGAGAGGGCTGGGACTGGGAGCACAGTGGCTGTGTGTGCCTCCTGCATGCTCTTCCATCAGGCTGTGTTGCCTGCATGGCGTGTGGCAGGGTTGGAAGGACATGCTCATCCCTGTGGATGGCCAAGCTCATAGTCTGCACAGAGCTGTGCCTCTGGGCAGTGTGAGCTCCCTAGCAGGCAAGGTGCTGTCTGTGCCGAGTGTGTTCCCAGCTGCTGGAGCAGCTCTGCCAACAGCATTTGGATGTCCCTTGAGCTCTGTGATCAGAAAGTCGTGGGAGGTCTGGACAGAAAAAGCTTCTCATTGCCACATGACTGCTGCCTCCTGTTGCTTTAAAAAGCGAGGGTGCACCTTCCCTCTGCTTCTTTTTATCTCATGTGCTTGAAGGATACCACCTAAGAAGTGTTCACACTCTTCCTCATCCAGAAGCTCTGCTTAGGCTGTGACAAAAGCACCCTGGTATCCCCAGGGCCTGCACCAGAGGAGCAGCAGCACGGGGTGGGCAGGGAGGAAATCTGGGTTCTGAGTACTCAGGGAGGATCCATTTCTGATGCTCTTCCAGTTTCCCATGTTAAAGCTGAAGATGTGGCTGCTGTAGCGTAACGTCTGGCAAAAGCAACAAGCACTTAACTATAGATCAGAGGTTTTTAAAATGGGAAGTGGGAGGCTCTCTTGTGGCATCACCAGCACAGAGCTGATACTCTTATTGACGGCTGGTGAGCTCCGAAGCTCTGTTTGTTGGGCTGATAAGACTTGAAGTGCTAATGTGGGGCAGATGCTTCTCATAACACCTTGATGTCTCCAAGACTGCTACGGGTGTCAGCAGCACTTGCCAAGTGTCACCAATTCACATTGCTTTGCAGATTTCTGAGGGTTTCTCAGAGGGGATACTGCAGAGTGGAAGTGTGAAGCCTCAGGTGCCTCCCCATGCCTTGGCCCTCTACCAGCAGCAGATCACAAAAGCCCACGAGTCTGCCCGTGAGGACATACCCCCGGGCAAGCTGTCCCAGTCCCAGCAGCAGCAGGCTGAGAAGGAGCAGCAGCAGCCAAGCAGCAGTCCCAGGGGAAAGAGCAGGAGCCCTGCTGTTGGTGACAAGGAAGGTAAGGGACGTGCGCGTGTTCATCTGCACAGCAGCGCCCAATGTGTGCAGCTGTATGCGGCCAGCAGCTCTCCTCCTCTTAGGTGAAAGCTTGCTTCAAGCCTTGAAAGCTCTTTAATAGCATCTTGAAGCAGGACGAGAGAGGCATGGCTAATTTCCCATGTTCATTAGACAGTACATGATGTCTCACTGAGCCTACAGCAAACACGGGGCTAGTGTGGAGCGCTGAGGAGGTGAAGATTGCCTTTATTAGTGGCTCTGCCATTCACTTGAGAGCAGAGGGGCCTGGAGGCATGCCAGGGCTCTGGGTACAATGGCTCTTTTCTACCTTGCTGGCTTTCTGTAAAGAATGCTTTTAATGCTCAGTGGGGACCATTATTTCATTTAAAATCAATGCTAATACTGTGACTCGGAGTCCAAAGGTTCCTGTAAAGATTCCCAGTGCTTTCTCCCCGGAATAGCTCTGATGTGGTTTGGCTGCCTAATGAGCAATTCAGAGTTTCCCACTGTAGAGCATCTGAAGCATTATTAGCTTGAGCACCTGGGGATCAAGGTTAAGGAGAGACGGGAAGTCCTAATGAGCCCATCCTCTAAATGTGTTTTTAATCTGAGCATCAGAGTCTGTTCCAGTTCAGAGTCTGTGTCCCTGCCCCTCATAGCCAGCCTGTGATTCGGTTGTGTGTGGAGACGCTGTCGCCAGCAGCATGATCACGGGAGCAGGGAAGTTGGGCAGGGTGGGGTGCAATATCCCCCAGTGCTGGATCCTGCATGGGGATGGATGCAGCTGTAATACATGGAGATGGAAGGTGGATAATACTGCAGTGATGAGGCAGATCTGCACTGGACCTGGGCTGTGATCTTTGCCGGAAGCTCGCTGCACTATTCACCCTCAGGCAGACAGGATCTCAGCAGCCTGCTCTGCAGTGTCCAGGCCCAGGTATTTATCTTCCAAGCTGTCATGTCCCTCTGCACAGAGTGACGTGCTCGCCAGAAGAGTTGCTTGTTGGCACTTGACCAAATGGGGTTTTTTAAACAATAAATATTGCCATGTGTGCATCACACCTCCAGGATGTTTTGCATATAAGCAAGGGAGGTGCTTGCTCACCTTCCAAGAAAGGAGTTTGCACTGAGTCCTGGTGTTGCCACCCATGAAGTCCTACCTCCAGCTGGTCTCAACCTGCTGTGCTTGGGTTTGCTACCCAGGTGGGACAGTTCCCCTCCAGCTCTTCTCCCCTGGCAGCAGGTAGTCAGCATTGTTGGTGTCCCAGTGCTGCAGATCCAGCTTCCTCCTGATTGCAGGACGATGAGGAGATGAGGCAAATCTCTGTGTGTGTTTGATACAAGGCAGGGTTTAGGGCTTGGAAAGTAACCATGTCATTCTGCAACCTTTTAGCACCATTATTAAATGCAAGGGTCTGATGCCCAAGTGGATTTTTTATGACTTTGCAGTCTGCAAAGCACTATTGGTGTGAAACGTTTTATTCTGTCATACCTCTGTAGTGCTCTGAATTGTGCATGTTAATGAAACTAATTCTTCCTCCCTGTACTCCTGCAAACATCTCAGCAAGTCTTGGGCTCCAGCTGTGTGATGTCCAAACCCTGCATAGCTGTGCATGTGTGCTGGGTACCACAGCAGGTCTGGGTTACATGTGGACCCTAGTGAATCTTAGGCTGCTCTGCTCTCTGATGGGAGTGCATCTCCTATTTGAAAATGAGCAAGTTTGTGATGAATCACCTCGAGGGGAGAAATCAAATCCCTCAAAGCCCTGATTTCAGTTCAGCAGTTGCTCAGTGCTGTCTCAGCTTCTTGGAGCACATCCCAGCTGTGGGTCAGGGATCAGAAGGGAGATAGCCAGATAGTCCTGGCAAATCTGCGTATGTCCCTTCCCTCCCCTGCTCTCTGAGGCGTCCCAATGAAGTGGCAAACATCCAGACTGCGGACATCATGCAGCCACACCGCCTCATGTTAAACAGGCAAAGCCTTCAGGAGAGCAGCCCCTTGCTGCCTGCTAGCAAGGGGTCAGCTCCCCCGGAGCAGGTACTCCCGTTCCTCCCCTGCTCAGCAGGAGAGCTTGAACTCTTGCAACTGCTCCAGAGATCAACATCCTCCTCACCGCTCTGGATCCGCTTCAAAGCCAAGTCTTGCACACATCCTGGCCGAGGCGTTGGCTGCCTCGCAGCCGCTGGCTGGGGGCTGTATAGGCTTGGAGGGCAGCCAGCCCCAGCCGTACCTTCCTGAGCACTGCCCTCTCCTCCTCTCAAGATGAGCTGCTAATCGCAGGGCCAGGCAGAGGCAGCCCTGCCTGCATCTCACCCACAGGCAGCCAGATCCCTTTTCCCACTGCCGAGCCGCCGTGGGGCATATCTTTGGTTATCGGCGGTTTGAAAGCCAGCGGTATGTTTTGTGTTGATTTAGCCGTGTTTCATTTGGCCTTTGTGGGCGATGGGGAGCCAGGAGCATTAATTTGGATGACGGATCATATAAACTCTGACTCCTTCGCTCCCATTCCAGGGGCTTGATAAACGGTAATAGGAACTCTCTCTTCCCCGCATAAGTGCTATTTTATCAAAAGCTGGCTGAGTTACAGCCACCCTCTAATGCGGGGGCAATTAGGAACTGGACACATTTGACAGGCTGGAGAGAGGCATGCAGGGGGAGGGGATGGCTCCCGTGGGGAAAGGAGGCAGATGGAGCTCTCCAAGAGCCATCCAGTGTGCACGCAGCATTGGCTGACAGAGCCTTGGCATCAGAGAGCATCTTCGGCTGGGCCATCCCAGTGCTGTTTGGGCAGAGCTGAGTGAGGCTGAGCTGAAGGGCTGAAAATCAGGGAGCTGGGTGTGCCAGGGGCTCTGTGTCAATCTGGAGGATGTGCCTATATTCCCCCATACTGCCAGGATGAAGGGATCCTCTCTAGGATCCAACATGGGGAGAGAAGAGGTTGCAGCCAAGGTCCAGCCCTGCCAGGCTGCGGAGGTGTGAGTGCCTGGACACCTTTGTATGCTGATAATGGATTTCTTCTCTCAGCGAAGGGGACAAGAATAATCTCTCAGCTTCTGAGCACACTGAGCATTAATAACGATAATGCAGTAAAGCCTCATTAAATTGGGCCTCTGATAATCTACTTGCCCTATTATTAGGCTTAGCGGGATTGAGGCATCTATTTTTATCAAAAAATGATGGTTAAAGGCTTGCTTCATTTGTGATTGCTATTGTTTACTGCCCAGTTTCTAATTCCTGATCAATGCAGACGTTACACAGGTGGGTCAGGGCAAGAAGGGCAGTGCAGAATTAAGTGGTTATCGATTACAAACAGATCCCACCAAACCCGCTTGTAATCCATCCAGAAAAGGCTGCCTCATCCGTCTTCTCGGCAAAGCGTGAGGATATACTTGGGATGGAGCTGGTGCAGATGAAGCCCCTCTTTTCCCCAGCACCCTGCAGAGCATGGCAGGGTTCAGGCATCCCCAGGACAGCTCTTCCATTATTAAGCACTTCTTGGCCTCTGTTCAGCCTTTTCATTGCCAGGGCGAACCCAGCCTGGCATCCAGTATATCCCAAGCCAGATAATTTCAGGAAGCTTTCCTGCCCCTCACCCCGGTGCCTTGCAGAGGACCCTCAAGCTGCCTGCTCCCCACAGAGCATCTGGTCATCCTGCAGAGCCCATCTTGACCTTCGTTTGCCTTTGGACAGTCTTGTGCAGTGTGGTTGTCCCAGGTGTTCAGAGAGCATCAGCACGTTATTCCCTTGCTGTCCAAGAAGCCAATGCCATTCTTTCTGGTCACTTCTTGCAGCCTACAAATGATTTATAGCCAGCAGCCGTCCTTTAAGAGCGGCTGAGCTTTTGTATCATGATGTGATGTGGGGATGAGCTTGTTCCCAGTGTGTTGTGGTCCCTGGCAGTGGACTGGGGCTCCTCAGGCACCTTGTGCCTGGCTGTGTGCCGGTGCCTGCCAGGTATTCCACACCAGCACTGGTGCCTTTTGGCTTTAGCCTCATGAAGAGGGTAGCAGGATCCTCACTAATCCCTGCAGCTCTGCCTTGGTGGTTGATGCAGACCTGTGGGCACAGGTACAGGCTGCCTAGGAGCGGTTTGCACGTGGCCAAGCCCTGGCGAGGAGCTGGATGTTGGGCTCATCCCAGTGACTGGTTGCATGTAGAGTGTAGTCTGTCCTGGATGTGATGTCCATGGAGGTCCAGGCTGGCAGTGAGCACCAGCAGAATCACCAACGTGGACATCTGCCCTTACCACTGTGCTTCTAAGCATCTCAGTAAAATAAACGCTGTCAAATCCAGGCAGTGACGCTGAGGCTTCTGTTTAGTTTGGTTGGGGATTTCAGCCCTCATGGCCAGGTCAGACTGAACTGAAGCCATTTCCCATGTTGGACGCTGGCTGTGGCTTCCCTGCCCAGGCCTGCAGGGAATGCTTGCCCATGGGGTTGCTGAGCAAGCTGTTTGCTTTCTGTTTCCCTTGCAGAAAAGTCTCTGCATTTCTCCTCCATCGCAGAGGCTCAGAAGCTGAGTGCGGAGCCGATGGCTGCCTCGTGCTGGCCGCCCGTCCTGTCCTACTCCCGGGATGTGATCAAAACCTCTCCCCAGGCAGAGCCCCACTTGTTTCAGTACAACCCACCAGGCAAGTAACAACCACTGGCTGCATAGTGTGTGCCCTCTGTCCTCACCTGCGGCTGAGGGTAGAGGCTGCAGCCAGTATCACAGCTCCTGATCTTAAATCAGTGCAGCTTTTTGGGGGGGGTAAGAGAAGAGAGTTCATCAGAAACCTGCTAACGCCTTGCATTGGCCTGGCATGGAGCTCCCTCACTGCTAATGCAGTGGTCTGAGGGTGCCAGTCAGGTCTCTGAGCTCTGGCCAGGGCAGGTTTAGGGATGTGGTTGCTTTGTGGGTGCTCTGCATGCTGTTTTTGCACAAGGTCAGGCAGGTTTCACCCCTTGCTGCGCTGTCCTTCTCTGGCTGGAGGGCAGACGAGTCGGGCGCAGCACATCCTCTGGCTGCACAGGGGACAAGGCAGTAATTTAAACTATTCCAGTCCTGTCCAAAATGATCGTGTGACTTGGATCCCAGCGCAGGCTCACAGCCGGCCAGTTCATCACATCCAGCCCCTGCTCCTTCCCTCACCCCTTTCCTCTGTGATAGCTGCAGCCATTCTGCCTGCCCTCTTTCTTGCTAACGCTTGTGTTTTCCACACAGGACACCCCATCCCACTAAACCTGCATGAGAGCTCTCGCTCAGGGCTGCAGAGACTAGCAAGCATCTCCAACCCTCCTCCCCTCATCTCCTCCACCAAGCATCCCTCCGTGCTGGAGAGACCTGTTGGATCCATTTCCCAGGTAGGGCATTGGGTGTGAGTGGTGGAAATGCTTTGCAGGGATGGCAGCAGCTCCTGACCTCTCCTTTCACTCTGCAGGGCATGCCCATCCAGCTCCATGCACCCTACAGCTCCGAGCATGCCAAGGTCCCTGTTGGCTCAATCACCATGGGCCTGCCACTGACCATGGATCCCAAGAAACTGGGTAAGGGACTGGGAGTTGAGTGGTTTCTTGGAGAGCCCTGGGAAGCAAACTTGCTGGCATTGTGCAGGAAAGAAGAGCACAGGACACAGCAATGAAGTGCAGAGAGACCTGCTAAGAGGATGAAAGGATTAGTGCATCAGGAAAGCAGAGACACAGGGAGCTAAATTTGTGCAGTATAGGAAAGCAGCAACTCAGTCAGGGACACATCCCAGCCTATAAATACCCTGCAGCTAATACTGTGATCGAAGGAAGGAAATATATTGCCGCTCCCCAGGCCAGTAGGATAAAGAGTAAATGGCCTGAAGTGAACAAAGAAAGTGTTTAGTCTGCAGATTTGGAAGTGTTTAACAGCAGGAGGGGATGAGTGAAGGACTGAGTGTGAGGGAGGAGGGATACGGGCCCTATTCCCCACTGTGCATAGGTCCTGTTATAAACCACTGCTGGGTTTTCAGTGTCGGCTCTGGTCCTGGTGCAGGCAGTGCTGAGCAGTGCCTTTGCCAAGGTGAAGGATCTGCCTTTGCTCACCAGCAGGTGTGCATTCAACCGATTGCTGCATCCTTGGTGAACTCCATCCCAAAGTGGTGGTGATGGCAAAGGCACTGAGGAGTTACCAGTGCAGGGCTGGCACAGATGCCTCGAGCAGCGGAGGACTGCGGCCCTCTGCCCTGCACCTACACTGATACGTTTATTGTTTTCCAGTGCCTTTTCCTGGAGTAAAGCAGGAACAACTTTCTCCTAGAAGCCAGGCCAGCCAGCCGGAAAGTCTGGTTCTGCAGCCATCCCAGGAGGGCTCCATCCTGCGGGGTGAGGAGCCAGGAGCGGGAAGCACGGGAAGTGGGATGGGAGGGATGCTGGCACTGCCAAGCCTGGTGAGCATCGCACTGGCTGCAGTTGCCCTGTACTTTCAGGTTCGATTTCTGGGGCTGTGCACAGCAGGAGGGGTCCCTTCACCCCTTTTCTCCAGCACTGTGGCAGATAGGTTTGCACAGATCTTCCCCAAATCAGGCACTTGAGCACTGATCCTGGTGGAGGCTCACAGACAAAAGCAAGACCTGTTTAAATCCCATTAATTTTTTTCAGGCTCTTCACTGTTGCTGCAGCAGCTGGGCAGGGACCACATTTCATTTAAATATAGCCCTCCCATGTTGCTTTCCCCATTAGCTAGGCAGAAGAAAATGAATGCAGAGGTGTTGCTTTTAAGTGCAAATTCTGATTTGTGAGCCCCGCAACTAATGCAGTCAGAAGCCTGAGTGCAGTGACTGCCTCCAGCCCAGGACAGATCCACGCAAATGAACTCAAACCACCCCGAGCCAGGTCTCGCTGGAGATCTGCTCTGATCCCATCAGGGGAGGCTGAGACAGGCTGTGCTTTCTCCCAGGCTCATAAATCTGCCCAGCCCCTCCACAAAGGCAGCAGGGAGCTGATAGCCTCAAAACGCCCATTTTTCCTACCTCCCAGCCTGTGCTTGCAGGGCTGGCTCTCTTGGGGAATGGGGTGGAAAGGGCTCTGCAAGGCATGGGATTTAACACTGGCATTCCTTGGAGGGCTTTCTCCCCAGACCTTCAGCTCAGTTAGACTGGGTTGAATCCTGCCCTTAGTCAGTTGTCTCAGCCCCACAGTTCTTGTGCTGAGCAGCAAATCCAGCCCCCAGCTCACTGCCTTTGTGTCTTACAGGTACTTCCCTCAGCTCTGCCTCAGGAGGGAGCATCACCAAGGGAACACCAACATCCAGACCCCCTCCGGAGTCACCCATCACCTACCGAGGGTCCATCACACATGTAGGTCCCTTGTCTCTGGTGGCTTCTGTTTTCTGAGTGCTGGTGGCTGCAGCTTGTGCTGGACACAGAGACTGGGGCTTGTGTGGGGTGCACTGAGTGCATGGCACAGGGCTGAGCAGCACAGGTCTTGCCAGTGCAAGAAAGTGGAGCCGAGTGAAGGAGGAGATGGCTGGAGGGTCAGGCCAGGCAGAGCAGAGGGGGAGAATCCAGGGTGCATGTAAGGGAGGGAGGTCTCCTGCCAGGGCTGAGCATGCTGCACTGAAGGTCTTGCCCAAAGGCTCTCTTGAGCAGGAAGATAGTTTGGCCTTAATCTCCACCATCCATCTTTGGAAGAGCAGCTGGCAAGCGGGAGGTAGTGTTTTGCAGTGTGAGTTATTGCTCACACGGTAACAGAGCGGAGAGCATTAACAACAGAAAAAAACCCTTTTCCTGTGGGGATTTTATCTGGCCATCACTCAGATATTTAAAGCCACTCACGCTGAGATTTCTGCCTGCCTCCTTCAAGGAGGGTGGCCGTATTCCCTTGGGCCCTGGGGACATGAACCTGAATCCTGGCCCAGAGTAAAGGCTTCACTTGCCTGGTGCTCTGCATCCAGCAGCTGCCAGGAGCAGCTCCTCGGGGGGCTATAAATAACCCATCAGAGCAAACACTGTGCTTTATCCTCTCATATGCCCCTGCAGCAGCTATGGGCAGCAGTGGGTGGGCAGGAAGGGTCTTGAGCACCACGTGCCAGAGTTCAGGAGATGAGCAGTGTGTTGAGACACTGTTTTGCATCCAGCTAATTAATCCGTCTAGATTCCTTTGTTTGTCTTGGGATTAACATACCAAGCCCAGACCTAGGGCATTACCTGCCTCTCCTGCTGGCCCAGCAGCCTGCATCCCTCTGCTCCCATTGGGGAGAAGGAGCCCCCTGTTCCGGCAGCAGCTCCCAGAGCTGATATTTGATCTCAGATTAGTCATCCAGTTCACGGAAAGCAGATCTTGAATATATGCTTTCTGCTCTGAAGCCATCTGTCATCACTTGCTTTCAAATCCCCTCTGAGCACGTCCACGGAAGGAAGATGACTTACCTGGGGCTGGGAGAGCCAGCTGAGAAAGCCGTTACCAGGTGTGCTGCAAGGGTGAGCTGTCAGAGCATTGAACCTGGATGCTGGCATGTCCTGGTAGCTCTGGCAGGGTTTTGGAACTGCTGGTGCTCTAGGGCTTGGTACCAGCAGCATCTTCAAGCTGGGGTGGGGGACTAGCCTGCACTGGCACAACCTGGAAGCACCAGCAAAACTGGCTGGGGTATCACTTCCCTTAGACTTCCCATAAGCATCAGTCCTGTGGCTTGGTGGGGTTAAATAAGCAGAGTATGCAGGTGTCAGTCAAAAGCTTCTCTCTGACAGCATGGCTGTGCCTGCCTTGCAGTGGGGTGCGGGACCATCACCCTACAGTGGCTGTTGTGGATTTGCACCAGCAGGTGATGGCAGAGCGGTGTTATCACCAGCAATGCCTTCAAGGACATCCAGTTCTAAGTGTTTTGAAGGGCATTAAAAGGGGGCAGGTGTCTGTGAGCTGTGTCTGTGTGTGCCTCTGGGGAAAGGGAGGTTTCGGTTCACACCAGTTTGTGTAAGGAACTGTTCCTGTTGGAGAGCCAACCGACAGGTTTTGTCCCGGACCTGCTCCAGGACTGCTCTCTCTGATGCCTGTCATCTCACCCAGGCGTGCTGCCAGCACCAGCTCCCGTGTGCAGGCAGCGCTCTGAAGGTCACTCTTGCTGCCAGCAGATGTGCCCTGGGCAGGCAGGACATCTCCGTGTCTCCTTTACCAGGTTGGGGAAATAGGGTGCAATAGGAAAAATAGGTTGCAAATAGGAAAACACTAACACTTGAACAGTCCCTTTTGTCACCAGGGTGTCCCCGGGAGGGCACCAGCCCTATCCTCCCAAACCCAAAACATGCATGGTCAGAGGAGTTGCTGTTTTGGAGGTCTGTGCTGTCCTCAGCCCCCTTGCCTCTTCCCAGCAGCCTCGCACAGATCACGTAGCTCTTTACCGCTCCTCGTTATCATCCTCATCAATAATTAAGCTGCAGGTCCCTCTCTGTTGGCTGCGCCAGGAAGCGGAGGCTGGGCGCGCTCGCCCTCCACTCAGCCTCCCGCGGGGAACAGCCTGTCCCTACGCGCGCGCTTGCTTAATTGCTTGTGACACTGTTAAATATGGATCTTGGTGGCTTTCCAAGGGCACCCCGGCAGAAGTGCTGTACAAAGGAACCATTACCAGGATAATCGGAGAAGACAGCCCCAGCAGAGCAGAGAAGGCAAGAGAGGATGCTGTGCCCAAAGGACATGTCATCTACGAAGGGAAGAAAGGCCACGTGCTGTCCTACGAGGGTAAGTCGTAATCCTCTGCCTTTTTAGGGCAGGCGCCAGGGGTTTGTGCTGCCGTGGCTGGGAGTTGGGAGCTATTTGAGGAAAGGCTGACAAAGTGCAGCATCCCAGCCTCACATCTTTGCTTCCAGCATCGTTTCTGTCCCTTCCCACCTTTCCTGTCTGTGACCTGGCTGGGTTTCCTTCTGTCCCATGTGGTTTCCTTGCCTTGGAGGTGGCTTTGCTGGCCAGAAGGGGCATGATGTCTCTGGTTTTCATTGGTTTTGAGCACTAGGAGAGAGGAGAGGATCACATGAGAAGGTATTGCCTTCATCCCTAGCACCTTCTGCAGGAGACTGTGCAAAAACATTAGGAAACCATCCCCAAGCTCTTAGGCCAAGGTGGGACTCAGGAACCTGCAAGTTGGAGGCAAGTCAGGTAGTTTGGCATAAAGGTTTATTCAGACATCAGATTCTCACCTGCAGCATCTTGAGCACAGCTTGCCCAGCATGGGGCTGCCCTGCAGAAATCCTCCTGGGCCTGACAGCACTGTGTCACGGACAGTGTCACTTGTTACAGGCTGACCCTGCCCAGCTGGGGAGTAGACTATGGCAAAGCAAACCCTGCAAGTGAGCCTGATGCTGGGCTGCTCTCAAGGGGGCTCAGGAGAGACCTAAAAGCCGTGTTGCAGCTCTCAGCCCCGCTGCACAGTAGTGCGCTGCCTTGATGCCTGGCTGCATTAGTGATATCAGCAGCACTCACCAGCTGCTCCCGCCTCCTCTGCGCCTGCTCATCTGATCACAGCACTGGCCATCAAAGCTGCTCCGTGTGTCCTGGTGGCTCCCATCAGAGATAAGCAGATGTTCCTCTCTAGTGAAGCTGGAAACAACTCCTCTGTGCTCGTCTTTCACTGTGTGCTGTGCGGGGCATCACTGGCATGAAGCTGGCCTCCTCCTCGCCCATGGCTGGGGTTGGGAAGAGCTGAGTTTCAGACCCTGCAGCCCCATGTCATCTTGGGATAGAATACTGGCATGTGCTCTGGTGTGCACAGGGATGGCTGTCCTCCTGTGCCACCTCTCAGTTAAATGTGGAGGTGACTGAGGAACAGATCCTAACCTCTGCTGTGCTCACCTGCCTCAGCAGGTATCTCTGGTTAGCTGCTGTGTTGCCTGAACCCTCTGCCTCCCTCCCCAGCGTGGCTGCATCCCTCCCTGGGGCAGAGCATCCCTGTTAGGCCCTGTGGTCAGTCCTGCAGGCAGAGGCTGTCCAGCAGGAGACCTTTTCCTCTTGCCCGCAAGTGCAGGCAGCTGGTTTCATTACAGGCTTGTTTCATCCAAGGCCAGACGCAGAGAGTTCAGGTCAGACCACTGGGGACAACTCACAAGCTTTGGTCGATGCCCCTTCTGTGTGTGCCCTGGGACCACAGGGACCTTTCAGGACAGGGCTCTGCGCCATGCCTCTCATCCACCACATGGAAACCAGCTTGTCCCATGCCTGCCTGCATTCATTGTCAACTCTAGCCCAGATAAGAAGTGTCACTGTGGAAGACTTGTGTCTGGGTGCCCTTTGGGACAGTTGGCAGGGCTCGGACCAGGGAGGACGCAGGAAGCATTTCAGGACTTGTTTGTGCAAGAAGCTATTTTAAACTCCTCTGCCTGAGCTTGGAGTCGAATGAGGTTGGTCTCAGAAGTGGTGCTGTCAGGGGAGAGACAGGGAAGACTCCCCAGCAGTGAGGACTCCCTGTGCCCCAAGCTGGGATCCCGCTATGGGCAGACCGAACCCATTGCATGCACTTGTCGGTGTCAGCCCAAGTCTCATCTGCAGCCTGAACCCATGGCCCCTCATCCTACCTGCTTTGGACACGCGTGAGGAATTAATTCCTTCCTCTCCGCAGGCAGCCTTTTACATGCTTGACAGCGTTTATCGCATCCTGAGTCATGGTGTGTGCTTCTGCCAGCCCTGCTGCCTCTCTCCTTCCCCCAAACAGCCCGGTGAGGAAGAGTTAAACAAAAATTAGATAAGAAAACTGAAATTGTTGGTGATTATGAATTTTGGCAAGCAGAAAA
This sequence comes from Psittacus erithacus, assembly GCA_009867235.2. Taxonomy (NCBI): domain Eukaryota; kingdom Metazoa; phylum Chordata; class Aves; order Psittaciformes; family Psittacidae; genus Psittacus; species Psittacus erithacus. Next base: position 153,004 of record WYDI02064402.1, read on the forward strand.
AAAATTGCAAATTCTTTAGTGTCATGAGGGTGCTTAAAATAAAAGAGCTGTAATGAGACGAGATCCTGTAGCATGTGCAAGCTGAATTGTGCTAGATTGGTTATTCTCATTCTGCATATGATTGCTGATGGCTTCTGCAAGGCAAGGGACGTGGGCTTGGAGTGATTTTCTTTCTGTTTAGTCTCTTCTCCCTCGCACCCCCCCCTGCTTCCCAATGGCACAAAGGGTGCCGGGACCGCGTCCCCTTCTGCAGAAGGGCAGCTGGCAACAGATGTGCCTTGATAACAGGGTGCGGGCACATTGCCCTGTGTCTGCCGCAGGGTGCTTGGCTGGTTCTCAGTGTCGCCCCCAGATTTCTTCTATAGAATGAATCTGAAGTGAAGGCTCAGGGTCAGATCTCCCTTTTACAGCCTCAGACACTTTCTGGATTGAGTGGGTGCTGGCTGCGAGAACCAGTAGCGGGTGTGAAGTTGTAATAATCCCATTTTATTAATTACTGGTTTTGCCAAGGAGGACTTTTGTTCCTGATTGTCCACAGTGGAATGAGTATTTTTAACTTCCCCATTTTCTCTAATTGTATAACCACCTTCTCTGCCCACAGAGAGGACGATCAAGGCACTGGCAATCCTTGGCAGGGGCAACCTGGCCAGGAATGATGAGCAGAGGTGTTTATCTTTCCAAGCCAAAATTCCCTCTTGGTGCTCATTACATAACCAGGAGGCATTCAGCTGGATCAGAAGCTGCTTAAATTCACAGCTCGCTGCACATGATGGATGCCTATGGCCCAAGGTGGGCGAGATGCTGCCTGGCATGGGCAGGGCTGTGCTTGGGAGTGGTGGAGGCTGTAGCTCAGGTCAGTTGTCCACTGTTTGCAGAAGAATCTGCTCCAGGTTCAGATGAAGAGGTAGTTGGTGTTCTCCCATCACAGGTGCTTGCTCCATCAGTCCTGCGTGGGACCTCACTGTCTCTCCCAGTTCTTTTGGGCGCTCGCTGCTGTTTCAAAGGAATCATTCTCAGCTTTGCTTCTCCCGCCTATTCCCTGATTTTCTCACCCAGGGAGTGTCTCGGCAAATGTTAAGGCTGGCCAAGCTCCCAAACAGTAGGTGTCTAGCAAAAACCAAAACAAACAGGGGAAAAAGAAATAAAGATCCCCAGACCCACAGGGCCGAGTTCAGTGAAACCACAGATGCTCACACCAGTGCTGCGCTGGCTCCGGGCTGTCCTGCTGCTTCCCCACCAGGGATGGAGGGAGCAGGACGCGACAGGGCGGATGCTCCTACCCACATGGGAAGCACAGATCTGGAGTCTGAGACAGGCAGGGAGGGGAGAAAACACCAGCTGAATTTCTTGGAAGCCAACCTTGTGTGATGTTTCTGGCATTGCTGGTGTGCTGGGATGGGATCTGACCTTCCAGCAACAGATGCAAGCAGCAGTAAACACCCTCCCATGGCTGGTGCTGGATTTCCATGCTCCTGATGGTGCGTCTTGGTGTTCTATTCCCTAGGTGGAGTTGCTGCTTCTCAGTGTCCCAAAGAAGACAGCAGGAGCTCAGGAGCTTTGCATGAGACCACAGGAACCAAGCGGACCTACGATATGATGGAGGGGAGGATCAGCCGGGGCTTATCAGCCCGTGATAGCTTATCTGCCAACATTGAAGGTGGGTCTGGGTGAAACCTTTCACCCATGCTGTGTTAGTAGTGACTCTCAGGGACACCGTCTTGCCTCTTGTCTACATGACACGCTTTCTCATGTCCATGTTTTGGCAGTGGTTCACTGGTACCCTGCAGCACATCCCAACAGGACAGCGTCTGACCAGCATGGAAAAACAAGGGGCACAGGCTGGCCCATTTGCCTTTGGTTCCTGCCCTGGCAGACCAGTTTCAGGACTGTTAAAAAAGGGAATCACATTTTATTTAAAGAGAAATGATTTAGAAATTGTTGATGGTTTTCCTTGTTGTCTCAAGAGTCCCTGGTAACACTGTTGTGTATTCACTGTCAGTGAGCTCTTGTGCCAAGCCAGCTTTCTCCTTTGGATCTGTTCTAGGTCTCATGGGTCGAGCAATCCCTCCAGATCGACACAGTCCCCATAACTTAAAGGAGCAGCACCACATGCGGGGCTCAATTACACAAGGTAAAGCCTGCAAGTAGAGGATAGCTGTGGCCAGAGGTAATGTGGGGAGGTATTTCACATGCTTGGGCTCCTGTTGTCAGGCTAGGGCAGGAGGAAACAAGGTTGAACCCATCAAGGTGCAGGTGCAGATCTCTGCACGCTCATCTCAGAGATTCTCAGTCTTGCTCAGTTTCTACCACGCTGAGCTCTCACCAAAGTCAGGGGTGGCTTGCATGTAGGCAAGCTAAAACTAGTGCAGAATGGGTCTGGAAAGTGGTGGTAGATGTGAGGTGGTCCAGCTGCATTAGTGAGGTAGCTGCTCTGTATACTCAGTTGGGTACCAGTCCCTGAGTTACATGCATTAACTTGAGACCCTCCTGAATTCTGCATCACCCTCTGCATCCCATCGTCTGCTTGGGGGTTGCAGGAATACCTCGGTCCTACGTGGAGGCTCATGAGGACTACCTCAGAAGAGAAGCCAAACAGCTCAAGAGGGAAAACACTCCACCGAGGGACTTATCTGATGCCTACAAGGTCAGGTCTCACGAGGGCCTTACACCTCTGAAAATGAAACCAGCCCATGAAGACCTGGTGGCCACAGTGAAAGAAGCGGGAAGATCAATCCATGAGATACCGCGGGAGGAGCTGAGGCGAACCCCAGACATCTCTCTGACGAGACCTCTGAAGGAAGGCTCCATCACGCAGGTGAGGATGGGACAAACAGCAGATGAGATTGGTCCTGCTCCGGCTGCTGTCCTCACACAGACCTTGGGGACCATTCCCACAGTAAAAAGGGAGGTGCAAGGGGTTCAGGTTGCAAACACATCACTAGTCAGAATTGAGTCTCTGTTTGGGTATAGGTTGCTCTTCCACATCCTTTGATGGGGTCCCTTTCAATCCAGATCATCCTATGATCCTTCCTAGCAGATAAACAGAAAACTCAGGGAAGGGAGCTCAGGACCCCCTGGCACATTAAGAATGCAATGCTCTATCCACATGTGTACATGGAAGGGGATGCTTTTGGCTGTTGTTTAAGGCCAGAGTCAACTCATTACCCTTGGCAGTTGTGACTCTGGGTGCACATAATCTTGGTCTCCTCCCTTTATGGGCAAGTGTCAACCCCGCAAGGCCAGTAGTTAGTATGAAACATGGCATGCTGTCTCCTGTTGGGCTCCAAATATTTGGAGGGTTCCCATGGCACCTCGTAGTCCTACTTCATTTTGCAGTGTGTGTAGGAGAGAGGCGTGATGGGCACAGCCAGCCTTCTCACTGACTCATCATCATCCTGTTGGAGCACACCGAGACATGCAGGATGGGCGTTCCACCCTGCCCTGCGCCGTGTGGGGATATCCTCTCTGCTTTGCTGATGGTTGTTGCCGTTTGACCAAGTAAAGTTGGGTACTGGCCCACTGAATGAGGAGGCACGAATCCCATTGGAAGTTGGTGGGATGCGGTTGCTGGATCCCCTTCTGCTCTGCGCCCTTTTGATGTCCTCTCTTTCTTCTGTCCCCAGGGTACCCCACTGAAGTACGACAGCAGCTCTTCCTCCTCGAGTACCAAAAAGCACGACGTGCGGTCCATCATCGGCAGTCCCGGCAGGACTTTTCACTCTGTGCACTCGCTGGATGTCATCCAAGACCCGAGGAATCTGGAGAGAGCTTACGAAGAGAGCCTGAAAAACAGGCCAAGCCCAGTGACAAACTCGGGTGGCTCCATCGCCAGAGGGGCTCCTGTGATTGTACCCGAGCCGGGCAAGCCCCACCAAAGCGCCCTCTCCTACGAGGACCACCAGGCAGGGCACAGCACGGCGTTTGGTAGCCACTTGCACAGAGGGTCTCCGGTCTCCACACGAGAGTCCACACCACGACAGCATGAAGGTACTTGGCAAAGCATTTATATGATGCTGACATCTCTAGTAGGCCTGCAGGAGGTGACTGCTGACCCCACCTGCCTGAGCTGTTCCCAACCAGTGCCTGTCAAACCCGTTCTTCCCCAGCACTCTGCTCCCACTCTTGCCCGTGGCAATGGCTGACTCACAGCACTGGGTAGGCTGCCAGGGACAGCTGGGGCTCAGTTCCATTCCTCGGGGTGCAGTGAGGGCACCCCATGTCTGCACCATGGTAACCAAAGGGACAGTTGGATCGTGGCTGGTGAAGCTGATGATGTTTGAAAAGCATCATCCCAGCGTTGCCCCAGGGTACCCTTGTTTCTGCAGGCAGTTAAGCAGTGCTTAGTGCATTGTGTGAGGGGATCTTCACGCTTGTCACAATCTGGTGTGTTTGCCTGCCTTGTGTGTTTGTGCCTCGTCCATCACCTTGGCACTTGAGTGCCTCGCTTACAGGAACATCTAATCCCTCCTGAGCCAGTGGATCCAGGCAGTGCAGCTGGTCTGTGGGATCTGCTGTCTCCCTGCACCAGGCTGGGTCTGCTCATGCCCCTGGCATCAGTCATCTCCTGCCCCAGAGGGGGGCTCCTTTGGAGCAGTGTGTGTCTGGGCTGGGCTTGGCTTAGTGTTCTGGTGAGACAAGCTCAGATACAGAGCACAAAACCCCTTCTTGCTTCATGGCGCGTTTTTGGGCAGGATCGGTGCTGAAGCCAGTCCCACCAAGCCTGTCAGCTACGGGTAGCTGCTCTGGGGCCTTTCGCATCTCCTGCCTGCAAATACTCGTCCTAACCCAAGAGTCTTGTGATTTGGGGGCGTGCAGCACAAGGCATTGCAATCTGCTGAAAACCGAGGTGAGGACGTGCCTCCCCGGCAAGCAGTGAGAGATGGGGCTGTGCGGCACAGAGCTCCTCCAAAACACATCCCCATCATTCATTGCTGTCTGGGGCACCTCCAGCTCTCCGTGATTGGTGTGTCCAGTTGCTGCAGCCTCCGCTGTGTTCGTGGTTAGGTCAGTCATTTTGGGGGAAGCCTTCAGATGTTGGCAGATGTTGGTCCCCAGCTCTGCCCAGCAGTGGTGACCTCCTTGTGCTGAAGAGCACAGCAGCAGGGCTTCGCTGTCTGCTGCTTGTGCAGGCCAGGGTGAGCTCACTGACTGCCCAGCGTGGATGCGTTGGGGTGGAGGGATGGTTTGGGACAGGCTTCTCTCCCTGGATGCAGCTGGGGCTTGGCCTGCCTCAGCCTTGGTGGCGTAACGGGCATGGTGGTGCAGGGAGGAGGAAAAGGTCCCTCAAGTTCAGCAAGGTCCCTGAGGGACACGCTTGGCTGCAGGCATTCCTCAGGGACTCAGCTTGGCCACAGTGCTCAGTCTCTGAGTCATTTCCTTCTCACTGCAGGGAGCATCACTGCCGGGAAGCCGGTGTCCCAGGACAGAAAGATCACCCCCACATCAAGGGAGCTCAATAACTCCAAGTCTCCACATGCCCCTGTGGCTGACCACCACCACCCCATCTCCCCGTATGAGCACCTGCTCCGTGGCGTGAGTGGGGTTGACCTGTACCGAGGACACATCCCGCTGGCTTTTGACCCTGCTGCCATCCCAAGGGGAATCCAACTGGAAGCAGGTACCTTCTGTGGGCACACAAGTCTGTTTGGAATTGGTTTTTAACTCGTTAGACTCCAAAAGCCTGAAGTCTCTGGAGAAAGCCACTCACATCTCCATCCTTTTCTCTCCCAGCTGCTGCTTACTACCTGCCAAGGCACCTGGCTCCGAGTCCTACGTACCCCCACCTCTACCCCCCATACCTCATCCGGGGCTACCCGGACACGGCCGCCATGGAGAACCGACAGACCATCATCAACGACTACATCACGTCCCAGCAGATGCACCACAACGCTGCAGCCACGGCCATGGCACAGCGGGCAGACATGCTGCGTGGCTTGTCACCCCGGGAGCCCTCCCTCGCCCTCAACTATGCAGCAGGTCCTCCCAACACGGCACCATCCAGGGGTTTGGGGGCATCTGGGGAGAAGGAGCGGCTCCATGGGCCAAGCCAGCAGCACAGTGTCACCTAGCAGTGTAGGGACTTGGCTGGTCAGCATAGAGGACAGCCAGGGGGAATTTGATGCTCCTTTTGCCATCTTTAGTCACTAGAGGCTGCTTAAAGCAGTTCTGGTCTTGGGTAACGGGAGCACTTCCCAGCCTGACCCTGCTGGCCTTTGGAGATAAAAACACTGTCCCAGAGGGATGTCTGGCTTTCTGCAAAGAGCAGAGCATGCTGGGGAGCTGCAGAGTCTCTGTATAGAGGGAGCTGTAGCTGACACTGCCTGCAAACCCCTTGCTCTAGCAGGGATAGAGCTCAGCATTTTTCCTCCCCATTGTTCCCAGCAGCAGGATACTCTGTATTTGCCCATAGAAGGGTCTCCTCACCTTATAATCAGCAGCCAGGGACCTTGTATGTGCTCACACCTTCTGTGTTGTGCCAGCGCAGCGGGGACGAGTGGACACTCCCAGCACTGCTCCCTGCTCCAACATAGCCAAGCTGCAGCTCGGCAGCATCCTGACAGTCCTCTCACTTCTCTCTCCAGGCATCATCGACCTGTCCCAAGTGCCACACCTGCCCGTCCTCGTGCCCCCTACCCCTGGCACCTCTGCCACCACCATGGACCGCATCACCTACATCCCCGGCCCCCCCCAGACCTTTGGCAGCCGGCACAGCAGCTCCCCGCTCTCCCCAGGTAACGCTGCAGGTTGCATTTCCATTGGGAAAGCACTTGGGCAGGATTCCATTAACCAGTTCAGGGCAGTGAACTCTGCCAGGGCAGATGGGGGAGCCCAAATTCATTCTCATTCAGAGACCAACCCACCAGCCCCTCTAATCGTCCTTGTTGGGAGCTTCCTTGCTTTTCCCCCTTCTTCCTGAAAAAGGACAGCTATTCCATGATTTACCCAGGTTTTGTCACGCTGGTTGCCCCTATTTGTGCTGCTCCAGGTGACCTTGGATGGAGTCATTCCTTACCTGCTCTGCAGACACAGCAGTGTGAAGAGCAGGTGGTGTTCCTTAGGTTGGGAATTGCTGTGTCTGCAGCCCTTTCACTGCCTTTCGTTTGGGTTTCAGGAGGCCCCACGCACATGACCAAACAATCGGGATCATCTGTGTCCGAGCGGGAACGGGAGCGGGAGCGAGAACGGGAGAGGGAGCGTGAAAAATCCATCCTAGCATCCACCACGGTGGAGCATGCACCCATCTGGAGACCAGGTAGGCTGGGGCGGAGCCTGGCACCACATGCTGGGGCACGTGCTGGATGGACGTGGGGTTGGGGCTGTAAAACACAGAGCTGAAGAGGCCCATCTTTGTGTTTCTGCAGGTACGGAGCAGTCCAGCAGCCGTTCATCCTCACACTCTCACAGCCACCAGCACTCTCCCGTCTCACCCCGCACCCATGAGACCATCCAGCAGCGCCCCAGCGTGCTCCACAACACGAGCATGAAGATCATCTCCTCGGAGACCCCCACCCCTTCTGTCCTGCGGTATGGCCCCATACCACGGTTCCTGTACCAGCACAGCCGTGGTGGTTAATGAATGATCATAACATGGGGCACCTCTGAGATGGTGCGAGGGTTGTTTTGGCCTTCAGGATCAGTGAGAACAGGATGGGGCTTACAGGGAAGTTGTGGTGGGGAGAGGCAGGCTTTGGTGCCCAATTCCTTCACTTTTCCTGATGGCTTTTCCTGCTAAAAGGAAACAAAGTAGGAACATCCCTGTGCCCAGAATGGGTATCACTCCTCTCGCTGAAAACGGAATTAATGAAGGTGTCTGGGAGCTGTCCATGGGTTTATTCTCTCCACTGCATGCATCCAGGCCACTGCCAGTGGTGGAGGCTCCATCTGAGCCCTCTTTACCTGCTCCAGCCTGAGTCAACCTTACACTCAGGAGCCCTGGGAGCACCTTGGCCAGGCAGGACTGAACACAGCACTCCTCTTTCTCCGAGTGCTTCTCTCATCTTTGCCTTGTCTTTGTTTGCTTCCAGATCCTCCTCCACCACTACCACATCACCGATCCGCTCTGCCGCCTTCCCCTCGGCCTCCACCCTGCGCTCCTCCATCAGCTCAGCGGACGGCTATGTGACCCCAATGGACCCGGCCATCCTGCAGAAAGAGGCCTCAAGGGCACGGGAAGCCAAGGCAGAACGACCCCAGACTGACAACGTCTTCACCTCAAAGCTGCCAAGTGGAGCCAACCTCGAACAGTCGCCTTCACCCATTAAAGCCATGGAGTCAAGACCTTTACCCGCCTCCGGACCTGGTTCTTCTCATCACTATAGCAGAGGACAGGGGAAAAGCCAGCAGCACCATCACCCTCTGGACCAGCAGCACGCAGCCTCGGGCCCTGAGCAGCACAGTAGAGAAAAGAGTCAAAGTAAACGCTTTTCAGTGCAGGAACAGGAGCTCCGAGCACTCGGTAAGACCACCACGACAGCGGCCAACTTCATAGATGTCATTATCATGCGCCAAATGTCTTGCGATAAGGGGCAGCGAGAAAGAGGCTCGCTAAGTAGCGACTCCACTGGTGCTGGTAAGACGTTGGAGGGGAGAGGTGAGAGAGCTGTGGCCTGAAACCCATTTTATTTCATGATTTCTTACTTTTAGTTGCACGTTTTGGCTCTGGGCTTCATCAGCTCCCCGAGTGTCCTTGTCCCTCTGCTTCCCGGTTGTTGTGTTATCCCAGACTTCTTTATTTATGTTGTGTTTTAAGGATCTTCCCTCCTCTCACCCTCTTTCAGTTTTTCCCGTTGCCAAGTCCTGTTTTGCAAACATTGTTCAGTTCCTGGTATTGCTTTTTACAGACAATAGCAATGTGCTAATTCTGATTTCCCCATCGTTTGGAATTCCCAGGCAGTCTGTAAGGAGTGGTTGTGGCTAGTAAATCAAACCAGCAAAGCAGAGGATTAGGAGTGTGAGCGGGACAGGGCTCCTGGCCATCAGGCACGCACTTCCCTGTGCTGAGAGTGCAGGATCTCAGAGGGCTTAGTGGGCTGCTGCATGATGCAGCTGAAACAGGGTCCCTTCGCTTGGGATGACCTCACTCATGGTCCCAGTGCTGGATGCTGCACAAGAGGGCAATGTGGACATGGTTCCACCAGCATGCAGGAACAACAGGCCGCCTGTGGGGATGTGATGGGATCCCATCTTCAAGCTGAAGCATCTGCCTTGGCAACCAGCACTGGGGGCTGCTGCCCAGCTCCCTTTCCTCTAACCCAAGGGTGGAAGGACATGGCAGCATGGCAGGGAGGAGAGCTGCTCTCACTGGCACATCACAATCATCCCATCCCACCACTTGGTCACGTCTGTTCCCCGCCATTCCTATCAGCATGCTCCAGGTCCAAGAACACACCTCTGGCCACAGTGTGCTGCCTGTCTGAGCTTCTCCTCTGCCTTTTTCGCTAGCATCAGTGTTTCCTCCAGCTGAGTGGTGGTATGCTGCAGAGGAGAGGGGCAGCTTTTGTGCAGCCATGAGCTTACAGAAAGGAGCTGTTGTTCTTCAGGACTTCAGTGCTGGTTAGGGACCTTTCCAGGGCATCCCTTTGGAGCTGGCATACATGGGGTGATGGGGGATGCTGCATCCCTATCCCTGGCACAGAGAAGTTCTCCCCTTGCTGTGCCCCAGGTACGTGCAAGGTCAGTGGCACTGGGGCACTGGGGACCCTCCAGCAGCGCTGTCAGTCACCTGCCAGCTTTGCCTGCAGTGGGTGGTTTCTAGGAATTGAGTGTTACAAGGGTAAAGGTCTGTGAGTGTGTAAGTCATGAGTGTTCCCAAACGTGCTGAGCTGGGGAGCAGCAGTGTGGGACTCCTCCAAGACTCCATCCTCCACCCCTTGTCTGTGGAAGTATAACTCATCCATGCGTCAGTTCTCCCTCTGTTGAAAGGTGATGTGGTCCCTCCTTCCAGCTCTGCCTGTTCTGATGCAGTTTGAGTCTGTGCAAAGGCCTTAAAAGGCAGAGAACAGTCAAGAAAATGCTTTGCCCCTGCAGTGTGCGAGTCTGCTGTCTCTGGACATTGGAGGTGGCTCCAGGGGTCCCTGCGGTGTGACCTGCCAGGTCTTCCCTCATCTCTTTTCAACCCCTTTTGCTGAACACGTGACTCTTCCCACAAGTGATGGTTGCCACAGCACTAGGGAAAAGCCAAGTGAGCTCCCTTGGCTCAATTCCCTTCTCCCTTTTTCCTCAGGCTTTCACGGAGGCTACAGCCCTGAGCGGATGGAAGCAGTGAGTCCCGTGAGCTCGCCCAGCCTGTCCCATGAGAAAGGGCCCAAGCTGCTGCAGGATGTGGAGAAGGGGCATGGGGAGCATGACCTGAGGCAGAAACAGCAAGGTGAGGGGAGGGGCTAGCAGTGCCAGATGGCATGGGAGAGCCTGAGCTGGGATGGGGTGTTCTTTGTCAACCAGCTCTCACTGTGCCCCAGTGCTGATCCAGCATGGGAGTCAAGGATCAGGACACTGATGTCACCTCACACTGACTCTCCTCTTTGTTCCCCCTCAGGCTCGCTGAAGGCCTCAGCTCCTGAAGCAGCCCACCTGCAGCACCTCCGGCAGCCCGACGGGCCCCAGTGCCAGCCCCTGCAGTCCAGCCAGAGCATCAAGGGCATGAACCAGCGGGTGGTCACATTGGCCCAGCACATCAGTGTAATTATCCTCATTGTCGCCTTCCCACTGGGGCTCCAGAGAGGAGGGAAGAGCTTTTACATAGCATGTCTGGTAGGGAAGGGCTGTGAGTGATGCTGAAGAACTCGGCATCTCTGGTTGGGGGTTGGAGAGAGCAGGGTGCATCCAGCATGTTCAGCCTGGGTGTTTGCATCCCCAACAAGCCCATCATGAGAGCTGCTGCAGGCAGGAGGCAGAAGTTACATCGGTGCAGGCACAAACCGGCCTCATTCCCTCCTGCTCACCCTTATTTGAGCCCAGCAAAGCAAGAGATAGAAACCACCTCTACTTCTGACCTGGGTTTCTCATTCTAGGAGGTCATCACACAGGACTACACCCGCCACCACCCGCAGCAGCTCAACTCCCACATCCAGGCCCCAGTGTACACCTTTCCTGGGGCCACGTGTCCCGTGCTGGACCTGCGCCGTGCCCCCAGCGAGGTGTATCTGCAGCAGCAGGAGCACGCAGCGGCCTCCAGGATCTCCCCACAGAATGAAGGGGGAAAAAGGTGAGCTCAGAGAGTCCAAGCAGAACTGGTGCAGATGGGTCTCTGCCCACCTGCTGTGCCAGTCTGAGTTCGGATGGGCCAGGGATAGCCCCACTAAGGGGATGCATAGGGCAGGCTGGTGTTTGGTATCGCTGAATTCATACTCCCCAGCATGGATTGCTTGCTTACACAGCCCAGAGTGTAAAACTGCTTTCTGATCCGGGCATTTTTCCCCCATGGTGGTGCCTCTTGTCCTGAAGATGCTTTCTAGACCCCCTTAGAGGCTGTGTATGAACCCTTTCCCGATCTGGCCTGTGTCACAGAATAGTTTAGGTGGGAAGGGACCTCTTGAGATTGTCCATCCCAATGCTCTCAAGCAGATTCAGCTGGAGCAGGTTTTCCTGGGTCATGGCCAGTGGAGTTTTGAATATCTCCAGTGGTGGAAACTTCAACACCTTTCTGGCCAACCTGTACCAGCACTTGAGCACTCTCACAGTGAAAAAACAGTTTTCTTCTGTTGGGATGGAATTTCATGTGTTTTGGTTTGTGCCTCTTACCTCTTGTCCTGTCACTGTCCTCAGTCCCTGGCACAGGATGCAGTGACCTTTCAGACCACGGGTGGTTCCAAAAACCCAGAGCAAGTGTTTTCCATTGGTTCACAGTTAATTGATCTTCGTTTTTCTCAGTGAATCAGAAGCCTGTTAGATTCATGTCCCTTGACAACTGCAGCTCTCCATTTCAAGCACTACCTGTATTTCTTTTAAGTCACTTTCAAATCCTGGTCCTGATAACAGCATCCAGGAAAGAGTGGTGTCTCTAGGCTGGTGGTTCCTTGACAGTAAATGTTATTAGGAGCAGGCAAAGCTGAGGAGAACAGAGTTGGCTTTATAACATGAGGGGAGAGAGCCCAGCCCTGGCCACCCAGCAATGGAAAAAAAGAAACCACAGAAAGAACAAAGATGTAAATTCCCAGAACTTGCCGTGAGGAATTCCTCATGGACTTGAGCCTGGCTGTCTCCCAGGCACTGGCCACAGGCAGGCACCAGGGGACTGCACTGGTCCTCTTCAGGCTGCCCAGTGCTAAACAAGGTGGATGGGAGGTGGTGGGTCCGCAAACATGATGGAGAATCAAAAGCTGCATTCCCAAAGGGTTAACGTCACAGCCCTTCAAAGGATTGTGACCCTGCCAGCCAGGAACACTTGGCTGAGCCAGCAAGTCCCAGGACTGGTCCCTCCATCCCTCCTGGGCAGCTGATGCCTGCGGATCAGGGCCGTGGTTGGGTCAGTGCTGCTCTGCATGCCTGCAGTGCGTGATGCCCAAGCTGCGCTCTCCCTCCTGCTCCCATTATAAGGCACCATAAGCCCGCAGGGGTGCGGAAGGTCTGGCCTTTCGCCCTGCTGTGGGCAAGCTGGTTTAGTCCTTCTCCCCCTCCTGACCCCGAGCTACTTGTTCAGAGACAGCGCGTGTTGCAATGAACCCATTGCGTGTCCCCATCGCAGGTCCCCGGAGCAGAGCAAGGCCTCGGCCGGGAGCGGCGCGGACAACTGCATCGAGCCGGTCTCTCCACCAGACGGCGTGGGAGAACCGGAGCACGCCAAGAGCGCCACGTACCCGATCCTGTACCGCGAGGGCGAGCAGATGGACCAGAGGTAACACCAAGGGATGGGATGGTGGGGCCAGCGTGGGGATGTTCACTCCGTCCCCACGCTCGCCGTGGTCCAGGTTGCTTTTCTGGCAGCCATAAGCAGTGTCACATCATGGGTTGCTATCTGTCTATAGGGGGGTTTCAACATTGTGCGGTACCTTTGCAATAGGGATAGGGAGAAAAGTTGGAGATCCCAAATGTCTCAGCAGCCCCCAGGCTGATTCTGAGAAGTTACGCTAAGGGAAGAGTCTCTCTAGGGAGGACATTGTGAACTGCACGCTGCAGAGGTTTCTCATGGTCTCTTGCTTTTGCAGGATGGGGTCCAAGTCCCCTGGAAACAACACTCAGCCTCCAGCTTTCTTCAGCAAGCTGACAGAGAGCAACTCTGCCATGGTGAAGTCCAAGAAACAGGAGATCATCAAGAAGCTCAGCACAACCAACAAAAACGAGACGGAGTACAGTAAGGACGTGGGGATGCGAATGGTGGGCACCAGGGAGAAAAAGCCTTGAGGACAAAGGAAGCAAAGGACATTTGGAAATGGATGCTGACTCGTTAAGAGAGCTGCCAGCCAGCTCTCTGATTCGTGCCACAGTTTGTTGGGAAGTGCCCATGGCAGGGGTTCAGAACTAGATGATCTTAAGGCCCTTTCCAACCCTAACTATTCTGTCATTCTATGATTCTAAGCGTAAGGTACAAGTGCTTCCTGGGATGAGAGGTGCTGCAGTTTGCTCTAGGGCTCTTCTTACTCTAGGGCTGTCAATCTCACCAGCACCAGATAACCTCAGTAGGAAGGAAATAATGAGCTGAGCATGAAGGAGACTTAAGAGCAATTGATATTTTAATGAATGGCCAGCCAAGCTGAATCCTTCCTCCTGAGCTGCATCTCCCCCCGATGTGACTTTAAGCCCTACATCAATATTGGTATAGCTCTGTAAGACTAACCAGGCTGGCTTGTATTAGAAATTCATCCCGTTCATTCATTAACCGCTAATAGAGTAGATGGGATCATAATTTAATTTAGCCCAGCATTATATAGTCAATACTAATTCAATTTGAATCCATCTTACAACAGCTGCATTGGATAAGAGGGACCAAGCTGTCTCGTCTCCTAGATGATGTTACCATGAGCCAACAGTATTGTTATGCCCCTTTGGGGACATGTGGCTGAACCCTGTGACCTTCCACACTTTCCCTTATCAAGGGAAAATACATAGAAATAGGAAACTCCTCTTATTTGATGAGAATTGTTGTTATTCTAAGGAAAGTGAAATCCAAGTCAAACAGCTCAGCTAAGAGGGAAAATATTGACTTAACATTTCTCCTCCTCCTCCTCGCTCTCCCCACTGCCCAGACCTGCTCTATGGACGTGGGGATTTGAGCCTTTGGAAATCCCATAGGTGGGAGAGAGGGTTTGATGTGTAATCCAAAGGGCTGGAGGGAGAGAGGTCAGCGCTGAGCACATGACATCACTCTCTGGGCTCTGCTTTTCTGCCCTTTCCCAGCTGGCCAGGCATGTCCACTGTGGATCTCCCAAAGGTCCTGGTCCCGGCCAGCACCCACAGCCCCAGCCCAGGGGAAGGTGGGCTGCTGTCAGGCTGGGTGCTGTGACAAGGAACACTGGGATCTTGTGGCTGGCACTGCAGGTCCCTCCCTGCAGATGCTGCTCTCTGTATTGAAGAGCTTCTTTGTTTTTCTCCAGATGTTGGGCAGCCTGGGACAGAGATTTTCAATATGCCAGCGATTACTGGAGCAGGTAACTCCCATATTCCTGTACCGTACCCTATTCCCTACAGGGCTTACAGCACAGAGAGCAGGAGACTGGTAGACTTAGGCAGCTTTTTTCCTTTGGCTGTTAATATTGATTATAACAGTTGCTGGGAGGCTGAAACCTTGGGACACACTGTAACTTCCTGCTGTTGAGTTGAAGACAGTGCAGTGTAATTCCTTGGAAATCAGGGCAGGGTTTGAGGAGAGGTTAAAAGTCAAGCAGAGGTTGTCCATCTGATGGCAACAGAGGGTTAAACTATAAAAAGGTGGACCTCATACTTGAAAGAGAGCACCGTGGTCTTCATGGGATCTTGTGGTCACCTGTGGATGCGTAGGAGAGCAGTGGCGAAAGAGAGCATGAGGATGGGAAGCAGACTCTGGGCCTGTTGCAAAAGCAAACTGGAGTGAAAGCAGCACCCAGTAGTCTTGAACTGTGAGTGTTGTGTGAACTGGCAATGGCTGAGGACCAAGAGGAGGTGTTACATGGGAGATGGAAGGGTGCTCGGTCCAGCAGCGTGCTCAGTCCTCGACGTGCTTCAAGCATGGGTTGGCTCCAGTTTCTCAGAAGCTGGGAGGAAACGTTCAGTTGGTGGCCGGGTCTCGCCACGGTGGTGCTGCTATGCCATGCAGATGGGCTTTGTGGCACATTGGACCCTGATGGGTTGGGGTTTGATCACCTGGTTCTGGAGGAGCAGTTCTGGTGGGGGTATCCGAGCGCCTTTGCAGGCAGCCATGGTGGGCTTCAGTGAGTCCCTGCCCCTAACCAGCATTAACCTGCTGGCCTGCCTAACTGGGGGGCTAACACTGGGGCTGTATCCCAAACCCCAAAGAGCCCCCTGCTCTCAGGAACAAAGGGCTTGGGATGGTTCCCCAGACAACCATGGAGATGTGTTTGCTGTGCTGGGCATGAGGATCATCCTGTAGGAGCTGAAATGGTGGCTTAGGAGTTTCCCCAGGGGCACGGCTGAGCCCATGGGTTTCAGCTGGGAAGGGACGAGGGAACAGCTTAAGAAAGGGGTTTTGGCAAAGAGGGGCAGAAGGTGGCCCTGTAGAGTTGGGTGGCCAGCATGGGCTACCCTGAGAGCAGCCTGAGGGAGAAAGAGTGAAGGTGGTCAAGCTCTTGCCACCTGCTGCCTGTATCTAAGTGGGCTTGCAAATGACTGAAGTGAATCTCCATTGAGGAGTATTAATTGATAGTTAGTTGATTAATTACTAATGCTTTCCTGCAGCAGGAGTGCCTTCAGGTTGTTAGTTTTAAGTAGGAGGAGCAGCATCTTTCTTGCAACCAAGGCAAAGGGGTGCTGCAGGCAAGGACTTTGTGTGGTAGGAGAGCCAGGCACATCAGTGGTGTGAGACCACTCACTGGTGTGTGTTTGGGAGAAGGGGCCTGCTCACATCAGCAGCTGGGATGAGAGGATGCAGCCAGGCAGTTGGGGTTTAAGGTCCAATTTCCTCAGAGCATCCCCTGGATAAACCCACTCCTGCTGTGCTGGAAGAAGGCATAAAGGCAGAGTGTAGGGCATCTAATGACAGGGTCTGCAGGAGGGGACCAGGAGAGACCCTGCCTGTTACAGACAGACAAGTGAACCAGGATCTGTCCCTTTCTGGGCAGAGGGGCAGTGATCCCAGTGCGAACACCCCTGGGATGGGATGAGCTGGGATGGGGGGGCTGGCAATGGGGCTTTCCTCGCCAGCCTGCTGGTTTCGTGTCTGTATTTTGCCCTTCGCTTGTTCCCTGTAACCGCCACATCGGGAATGATAGTGGCGTGGCTGAGCCTAGTGCCCTCTGGTCCCTGTGCGGTGCTGCACCATAACTGCATGGCTTGAGACTCACAACCACGCGGACACACCACTTGCCTCTGCATCCTGTCCCATAGCCCCTGGGGGGAGCCACCGGCCTGGGGCGGGAGGAAGGGAGTGGGATGGGTGATGGGCAGGGGGCTGGAAAAGGGGGACAAAAGGACTCTCCCCTCTCCCCAGTATAGCCCCTCTCTGCAGGCTGTGTGCCCCCATCTGGGGCTGCCTGCCTTTGCTGCCTCTCATGCCAAGGCCAAATCTAGTCACCTCTTCCCAGTCAAGTGGTTTCTGGGGTGCCCTCTCTTCCTTCCCTGATTTTTCCTCCATGGGAAACTGCCCCAGGCTCTGAATTCCTGGCACACTGACTTCAGATCTGTGTGTGTATCCATATGGACCCCACATCCAGGTGACCCTCCTCCTGCCCCCATGCTGGGAGCACAGCACCCCCTCTTCCTGCAGTTATACAGTCACTCCCCGTGCTCAGTGACAACCCATTCCCCTCTGCCATCCTCCAAGCCCTGCCTGCCTGCAAATCCCAAATCCCAGACTAAGCCCCATCCCATCCCACCACCAGCCCCTGCCAATCCCTGGGGCGGGATGGAGCGGGGAGGAGGAGGAGGAGGAGGACGGGTGCATTGCAGCGCTTTAAAGAACAAGATGACAAAGTTTGTTGCTTTGCGAGAATGTGCTGACTGTTTGTTTCTTCCCTTCTCCCTTGTCTCCTTTCTCCCCTTCCCCGTCCCCTCCCATCTTTCTTCTCATTTGGCTCCCCCCCATCTCCCATCCCCTCTCTCCTCCCCTTCCCGTATCTCCCAGGGCTAATCAGTTGTAGGAGCCAGTCGGTCCAAGAGAATTCCAGTACCAACATGGGGTTGGAGGCAATAATTAGGAAAGCCCTAATGGGTAAATATGACGAGCAGTGGGAAGAGCGCTCACCTCTCAGTGCCAATGCTTTTAACTCTCTGAATGCCAGTGCAAGCCTGCCCGCTGCTATGCCCATAACTCCTGCTGATGGACGAAACGAGGACGTGCGCTCCTTGCCAGGTCTGCAGCCCTCTCCACCTTCGCTCTCTCTGTGTTATTAATTCTCAGCCTTTGACACTTCCCCTTTTGGGGTGGATTTATTCCTCCCCTCGTTTTTGTTCATTTTGGTTTTCTTTTCTCCCCTCCCTGCCCCAGCTTTGAGCTTTGTGAATCCGCTGATTAATCCTGGTCTTGTTTGACGTTCATTTGATGGTCTCAGAAGGTGCTGTTGCTTTCTCTAAAACCACTGACTGCTCCTCTCCCCGTTTGTTGGTTTTTAATATCTCCTTTTCCTTTTTTACACAATGTAAGGTTTATGGGGGGAGGGGGGTAGGAAACACACACTCAAAAGATGGAAGCCATAAGCCTAAATAGCCACCCCAAACGGTCCGTAAACCCTGGGTGAGATTGCTGTTCCCTAAACAAGGGAAGGAGCTGAGAGGGGCCAGTGTAGGGAACATGGGGCAGGGTGGTATTTCCCTCCCCACCCCAGGCTTGGGACAGCAGGGATTGGATGCAGCCTGGGACAGAGGGTTGGATGTGACCTGGGGGTGCCTGGAGCAAGAGATGGAGCTTAAGGGAGCTCAAAGTGTAGAAAGGAGGCAACTTTAGAGAGCAGGGCTGGGGTGAGCTGCCCAGTGAGCCCCAGTGGGGCTTACAGAGCTGTTTGGGCACCACGGTGGGGTCTGCTCAGCCTCAGGAGAGGCTTGAGGAGAGCTTAAGGATTGTTCTGCAGACCCCCAGTTAAGGAGGAGGGAGGGGGACGAGGTATGGATGGGGGAGTGTTTGTCTCCACGTGCCTGCTGAGGGCAGATTGCCTCTTGCAAGCACCCAGCACAGGGCACAGCAGCCAGTGCTGGGGTCACCCTTGGCCCCTGAAGCTGAGGAGCAGGGTCCTCGGGGCACGCACGCAGCTTCCTCCAGGTCAGCTCACACCAGGCACTCTTCAGCTTGTTGCAGAAGCGCTTTCCTGGCTCCTGCATGAAACCAGCTTCTTCCAACCGTGCTTCCCCATGCCCGGAGACTGCCTGGGCAGGCAGGGTGGGATGCAGAGCCCATCCCTCCCTCCCCCTTTGGGAGCTCCCCCCTGGTTTAGCAGGGCTAACGTCCCCAGCAGAAGCCCTCTTCCCTTGAAGCCTTTAGAAGCTGGCTGAACATCACCAGGGATTTTGATGCAAGAAGGGATTAGAGACAATCCTGGCCATGTAAACTGTGGGAACAGGGAATGTGCTCGGGGCTCCAGCACCTCTGTAGCTTCTTGGGGGAGTCCCTGCCAACCGGCTGCACAGCACCACATGGAACTCCCGTCCCATGACCCCTCTCTGTGGGCTAAGACATGAGATCGCTTGGGAGCATACCCTACAGAGAAACAGCCCATCCAAAGCCCCATGGCTGCCCCAGATCCGCTCCATGGTAGCATCAACCCACCAAGCAGAGAGCAGCAGAGGAGGCACAGAAACCTTTTCCTGCCCACTGTGCAGAGCTCATCCCATCACCCTTGCCCACCACAGTGCACAGCCCCTGGGCTGAGCCGTTCTCCTGCCACCAGCCACGTTTGCAACCTCTCCAATGGGCAGCGCTGGGTTACCCACACCCCTGACCCCCAAACCCTATCCCGATGAGCCGGGTGACGAGCGGGCGCTTCTCTTTGCAGGAGGAGGGGGGAAGCCAAAGATCGCTGCCAGACCCAACAGCCGCAAGGCCAAGTCCCCGGCGCCAGGTCTGTCCTCGGGCGAGCGGCCGCCCTCCGTCTCCTCGGTGCACTCGGAGGGCGACTGCAACCGGAGGACGCCCCTCACCAACCGTGTCTGGGAGGATCGGCCGTCGTCTGCAGGTAGGGCTGGGGGGGGACCCTGTTCCCAAGGCCACGTCGCCATCGCTGCGGGGCTGGCACTGACCCCGCTCTGCTCTCCCCACGCAGGTTCGACGCCGTTCCCCTACAACCCGCTCACCATGCGGCTCCCCAGCGGGGTGGTGACGGCAGCTCCCGCCGCCCCGCTGCCGCAGGGGACCCCCGGCAGCCAGCACCACGCCTGGGACGAGGAGCCCAAGCCCCTGCTCTGCTCCCAGTACGAAACCCTTTCGGACAGTGAATGAAGCGAGCCCAGGGGCAGGGAGACGGCGACCAAACCCCAGGGCACGGGGAGTGAATGGGGACGCGCGGGGCGAGCGCCCACCGCCCCGGCCCCGCCGGCTCTCACGAGCGAAGATGCAGGAGCAGAGCTGTTTTGGTTTTCCCTTTTCCTTTATCTTCTCCCCTCCCCTCCCAACCCAGCCAGTTTGGGGAATGTTTTTATTTTGGGTTTTTTTTTGTTTTATTTTTGTTTTTTTTTTTTTCTTTCTCAACATCTGGAAATTTCTGCATCCTCTTCAGTCTGAAAAGAAACGAGAAAATAAGCCTTAACGAGACAAAACCCAAGGAACCCATCTTCGATCTTGGCAGCCTTGCTGGGCGCTGACCCCCCGCGCTCCCGTGGGAATGGAGTTGAGGGGCTGTGGGATGCTGCCCTGCATCCCGGCCGTGGGGCTGTGCCACGGGAACGCAAACCCTTGAGCGGGTTCAAGTTCAAACAAGAGCATGGTTTAAGGAGTGAAATAGGATGGAACGCCCCGGTTTGCCTCCCCCCCGGCTCATCTGAGGGCTGTTTGTCCATCGTACCCTGGTCACAAGCTCTCAACAAGCTCCAGACATGGCTGGGATGAGCAGGAAGCGGGGGAATGAAGAGTTACTTCTTAAAAACACAAATATTCCTGGTCCCTTTGGTGGAAGCGATCCCGGGCTCAGATGGGAGCGGGCAGGGATGTCCCCGCGCGCTGCCCACCGAGGGGCTCGGTTGCTTTAAGTGCATTGTTTTCTGAGCGGTGAGAAAAGGCAATTGTAAATTGTATTTGGTCTACAGGGTATATTTTTGATACCTTCAGTGAATTCTGTCAATATTTTACGCGAGGAAGGACTGGAAACCACAGTATTACACATGCTGTAAAAGAGGTTCTGTTCTTACGTGCAGGCTTTGATGCGTTTGTCCATTGTATGGAAGGGTTTAAAGGAAAAGAGGAGGTAACGCTGATCCATCCACGTTATCCGTAAGTCAGGAGAATGTATGGACTTAGTTTAAAAGATACCAAACCGAAATCTTGCCATGGTTGCAGGGCCCCCGTTCCACACACACCTTTGCTGACTCAGCAGAAGCCGTTTGCCTGGTTGTAGATGTTGGCTCTCCGGAGCCCCCCCACGGCGGGTGCAGGGGCAGGAGCCGGCGTGGCAGGGACTTCACCGAGAAAACGTCAAGAAAACACAACACACAAAAAAAAAAAAGGAGAAAAGAGACAAAAAAAAGTTTTTATTGTATTTTTGTGATACCCACGAATGCTCTGCGTTGCGTTCTTTTGTTTTCATTCCATGATGTTGGCTCATATCTGCAGTTACATGGGTAAAGAACAAATATTAGACTCTTTTTTTCTTTTCCTCATTCAGATTCTGCTTTTCTTGCTCTGGGGGGAAAAAAATATGGCAAAAAAAGGTAAAAAAAAAATAATAATACAAGTATTATTAACTGCTTTGCATCCTGTTCATCACTAGAGGAACCCAGAGCCTGGCACAGGCGTGCTGCAGGCCCCCGCATGGACCCGACGCGCGGGTCCCTGGATCTGTCTGTTCCCCCTGCAACGTTCCCAGGTTGATTCTGATTTGGAAGCCAAGCGAATGATGGTGTTTGTTGTTTGTTTGGGGTTTGTTGTTTCAGTTGTTCCCTGTTGTTGGTTTTTTTACAATGTACAGGTTTTTCATGGTCAGCCACGGGTTTTTGTGTCTTTTCTGTTGTGCTTTTTTCTTTTTTATTTTAAAGAAAAAACAACAAAAAAAAAAAAGAAAAAAAAAAGAAAGAAAATCCGAGTCCATGCACAAAAGATGTGGAAGTTTTTCCGTTCCCAGGTTATCGCTGCTGGCGTCTCCGTGGCTCTGACATGTACGAGCTAACCAGAGCCGATGGCTGGGCAGAGCGCTGTTCCTGTGTGGTACAGATTTTGCTGGGAAAAGGAAAAAAGGAAATCCCAAATGTGACCCATTTCAAAGCCGCCTCCTTTGACCTATTTGGGAAAAAAAATAGGGAAAAGGAAAGAAACAAATCACAACAAAGAATAAAGTTCCCACTTGGCACAGTAGCGATACTGTGTGCTGCGTTGGTGTCTCCACACATCCAGGAAGGTGATGATGGAAGGTGGATGCGGAGCAACCGGTAGCCCTAGGGCAGCGTTTGGGTATCCCATGCCAACCCCACGTTAGGACATCAGGGAATGCCACAGATTCCAGCCAGGAGCTGCCCCCGAGCCACCCTGGCTGGAGCGAGGTTGGGTTGTTCTCCCCATTAATGCCAGGCAGCATTTGCCCATGGCATGGTGGTACCTGGAGCCATGGGATGCAGGGTGAGGAGCTTGTCCCACCCTTGGTGCTAACGCTGGAGTCGTGTTTCTGTTTTCCTGGTTTCCACCATGTGTGCAGGATCAGGGTTGGAACTGGCGGGGCTGGAGCACAACTGATGCCCATGGCTGTGCCATGAGGATGTCAAAGGGGTTTGCAGATGTTTAAGAGGTTGTTTTGGTCCTCGTGGGGTTTGTGGCTCGGTGCTGGTGGATGGATGGTTGGGCAGAGCTTATCCACCACCAGTGCTTGCAGGAGGGGACAGTGCTGTGGGGCTGCTTGGATGTGGAGGTGCTGTGGAGGGACCCCCAGCACTGCGAGGCTCCATCAGCCTCACACCTCACTGGGATCCTTTGGGATCGTTTCTGTTGCATCGCTGATGTTCCCAACTCTGTGCTGTGTGTCCCCATCACGCCAGGACTGGGCTAGGAAGGAAGCAGCCATTGGCCATGGCAGGGATGCATGCGAGGTTTGCTCCTGCAGGATCCTGCACTCAGGAATCTCCATTGCTTGGAGCTCAGCCCCATGGCACAGCTTGGTTTTGGTGCTTTGTCTTATACATCTCCATCATGCCCTATCCAACCACAGACCCTCCTGCAGCAGGGGACACCATGGTAGCACACAGGGCAGCTGCCATCAGGCATCTTTGAGCCCCTTTGTTGCGGTGCTGGAGCAGGGAGCATCCTCCTGCTGCAGATGAATTGATTAGGGTCACATCAATGGGAGGAGGCCCACAGCTGCTCAGTGAGGATGCTCCCAGCCCTGGGGAGCTGCTATGGGGTGATGCCCCCATTTCCCTGCTCACACGTGGGCTGGGGGGAGCACAGGTTTGGGAAAGGGGGAATTGCTGTCCCCATCCTGCCCTCCTCTTGCTCCCCCCCTGCTCATCCCTCATCTGGGGACCAAAGCATCCCCAAGCATCCCAAAACCTCATGGCAGGCTCTGACCAGATAAATTCGCATTAAACTGTTCAATACCTCAGGTTTAAAGTTAAGGTTTCTAACTTGTAACAGGCAAACAAGTTGTTGGACAATTTAATCGCTTGAACTGTACCGGGACGGGGGGAAGCATCTGTCTTGTGTACCACAGCCTGTGCAGAGCTGTTTGGAAGCGAGCTGTATGACAGCCGGGGCCGTACAGAGAAACCAGTGGGTGTAAATACTGCCGCAGCTTGCTCTAGAGGGGAGGGATTGCTCTGCTCGAGGCGAAGGGGTTGTGTTCACTGTTCTATTGCTCGCCATGCCCGCCAGCAAGCGGTGTGGGCAGCAGTGTCCGAACGCTGCCCTCCTGGTCACAGAATAAAGAATAGCAAACAAACCAACCCAACCAACCAAAACCCCCTTCTTTGGCAGCAAAACACAGCGCGCTCCTGCGGGGCGGATGGTGCTGAGAGGGGTTGTGGGGTGGGTTGGGGATACCTGTGCTAATGAGGCACTGATGGGGTGTCTGAGGGAAAAAGGGCTGAGAGAGGGGGCAAAAGGATGGTGGCAGCGGTGTTGGGGTACCCCAGGATGTGCGGCTTGCTTGGCCCAGGGCTGGTACAGCCTTGGTTGTGTGGTGTGTGCCCGCCGGCTGCACCGTGACAGTCCCATGGCACTGCTGGCAATAGGACAGATGGAAGTGCCTGGGCCCCCTCCCAAGGGGCTGCAGAAGCTGGTGGTAACCAAGGATGGGGGTGGGACCACAAATCCCTTTGCTAAATGCCCCTAACCAAGAGATACCTGCATCTGTGCCAGCATCGAGCAGGGGTGATGCTGGAGGACACATTGGCTTCGTTGCTCTCCGACCAGCAGCCAAGGTAACCATTGTTCAACTGTGATTGAAACTGGAAATTTAACTTAAGTTGGGTTTTAAAAGAAAATGATTTAAAAATAGATCTTCTGGTGATGGGTGATCCCACACGAGCCCTGCAGGAAGTCATTGGGGAGGCCAATTAGCCACTGCCTAATGAAACAGCAGCCCTGGTATCTATTTGCAGGTGTAAATTGCTTTACCTCTGCCATCCATCCCATGAGGTTTGACTTTGGGGTGTGATGACTTTGATGGTTTGGGAGCTTCTGGTCCCTGAGTTCCCCTTCTGCATCTGCACCCACGGGGACGATGCTTCAGGAGCTCTGACCATTGTCATGGGGTGTGTGAGGTGATGAATGGGGACACAGCTGAGGGATATGGCTCTGTGTGAGGGCAGATTGAGTAACAGTGTGGAATGTCATCCAGTGAAGGGCTGTTGGTTGGAGAAACGGATTTTACATGGACTATGTTCTCCTGGGAGCAGCAGGATTCCTGCCAGGTCATCCCCTGCCTTCAGCTCAGCATTCCAAGCGGACACCGTGATCCGAGCTGCTGCGCATCCTGGAGGAAGGCTCCCAGTGCTGAGGGACCGGTTTGTCTGCCCAGGGGTTGTCCAAAAGGCTCCTGTGCTGGTGAAGGATCACCCTACATCCTCTGCATCACCCAGACACCATCGCTCCAGGTACGTACCCACATCAACCAGACCTGCCTCCTCCAGGCTCCACATGCTCCTGCAGTGACCTGCTCCCATCACGGAGCACTGGGCAGGTACCGCTGGCACTTAGGGATCAGTCTGAAGATGTCCAAACCCAGTGATTTTGCTGAAATCCTCCTTGGAAAGGCTTTTGCCTTATTTAGAGCCAAGCTGTTCAGCCTCCTGCACCAGTTTAAACGCTGATGAGGGCTGACAGCAGCAGCCCTGGTCAGTAATTCACACTGATGCTGAAGAAGCAGAAGGTGGGAAAACTCCAAAGTCAAGGCCAACGTTTAGGATTTAGTGATGGAAAACTTAAGCGCTACTTGAACAGCTCTCACGTAAAGGGGTGAAAATGAAAAGGGACAAAAGCAGATGGCTTTAAAAGCGTCAGAAGCCCAGACTTATATTTTAACAGGATGGCAGGCAGGCTTTGAATGGGGAAGGGGAGATAAAAGATGGTCCCTGATGCCTTTGCCCTGGACAGAGGCTGTGAGGAGCGTTGTGACCTTCTCCTGGTGATGAATTTGTGTTTTGTTGGGATTATGAGCATTATTTTGGAAAGAATTAAAGCAAGAGGAAGACTTCTAGCTGGGCCAGGCTGAGTTACAAGAACGGGAGGGCATGAGGTGAGGTTGTCCTTCTTGTGTGAGCCAGGGCACTGTGTTGCTTCAGCATCCTCCCTGCATATGCCCTGTGGGTGATGGGGAGAGGGATGCAGATGTGGTACCCAGCGATGAGCTTGGAAAGAAGAAATATATATATATGTATATAAAATACATATATATAAAAAAGTATGTGTGTATATATATAACGTGTGTATACACACACATACACATACATATATATGTGTATATGTGTGTATATATATATATAAATGCATAAAACACACCAGAACACAAAGCCCATGTGCTCATAGCACCCGGCAGAGCAGGGACTCTTCAACTCAGCATCAGACGTGCCTTTGGCCAGGAAAGCCAGTAACCATTCCTGGTCTCCTTACAGCAGGAAGCATTTCATGCTCTCCTGACAATTGCAATCCAGCCAGTCATTCGTCAGTTCTGGTGATTTGCTGTGAAATTATATGTGCTCTGTGATAATGATGCAGAGGGTAAAGAGCTGATCTTGGCAGGGGATGAGACGTTTGGGGCTGGCGAGTAGCTTGGAAGGAAAATAGAGAGGCTTTTGATGGGATGCCTGGCTCTTATCAGCGCTAGGACACTGAAGGGCGTTGGGCAGGGGTGTTTGGGCTGGCTGAGCTCTGCCTTGGTTTGTGTGCCCCTCTGGGAAGAGTTGGGCTCTTGAGATCCTTAGGAACAAGTGTCGCTGTGCGTGCATGGGCCAGAGCTGAATTAATTGTCAGGTTTATTTATGCTCTCGTTCTTGGCCTCCTGTAATCACCCAAATGAGAGTTTGTCAGGGCTCCAGGCAGCGCAGTGCTCATAAATCACTCACCACCAACGGGAGCTTGGAGCAGTCGTGTCTGGAGCGAGCTGTGTCAGCCCCAGTGAAATGCAAGTGCTCAGAGGAGCCTGTGGGATGCTCACAACCAAACAACGAACCGAAACAGAAACACAGGAGTGCTCCTGAAACAAAGCCCCTGGATGCGCGGTCCTGCAGCCTGGAGCTGCGGTTGTCACGGCTGATTTTGAGGGGAAATCCCAGAGTAGGGTGCAGGATTCAAGACCTGCAGAAGCTGGGTTAAAAGGCAAAGTCCTTGCGCTGCTTTCTAGGGTTTTAGTGCAGATCAGGCTTTGGCTCTGCCCTTCCAGCCTCACTGGCTCCCTCCTGCCTGCACAGCAGCGATGCCATGACAGGGGACATGGGAGAGCATCCGGATCCCATCCAAAGAGGGACCACATCCTGCTGCTGCAGACACAGCGCCCCCGGTGCAACCACCGACAGATGAGGCTTTCCCCTTGTTGACTTGGTAAAAGGAGAACAGAACAGCTCCTTTCTCTGCGGCCTGAGATCAGCTTTGCCACCTACATCGCGGAGAGAGCATCGCTCGCGCGTCGTTTCGAGCCTGTGTGTTTGAAGAGGCCGGTGCGTTTCCCTTCTTTGGGAAGAATCCAAACGTTTCTCCCTGTAACCTGGCGAGGCGCAGGGTGTTAGCAGCAGTGGTAAACTCCATCTGGAGAGCTCTGCTTTGAAGTCAGGCGCTGTTTTAAACTCTGCAGGGTACTTTCACTTAGAAAAAGCAGCGGTTGTCAGTGAAGATTGATCTCGGTCCAGATATTTTTGCTGCCCCCCTGACTTCTCTCCGCATGTATTTGCCATTTGCAATCTCTTTGATGACGAGATGCGTGGAGAAAACTCAGTGCCAGGGGACAGGAAACACTGATGGCACCAGCGGAGAGGTCCAGCCATAGTGATGATGGTGTATTTTGAGCTGTCATTACTAATGGGACCTCATGGAGGAAGCAGAAGCCCTGAGGAGGGTTGGTCTGAGGTCTCACCCATCGGTGTGCAGCCCCGGTCAAGCCAATTGCTCCACATGTGCAGGTCAGCATTAGCACTGTGTCTGCAGGAGAGGGGCACCTCCATGGGCTGCTGGGGGCTCATCTCCTGCCTCTGTTGGCACAGCAGGAAGGGAAGGTTCCATGAAGAGCAGGATGCAGACAGACACCATCCAGAAGGTTGCTCTCAAACACCACATCCTTATTCAACACACTCCCCAGACCGTGCAGAGGAGCTGTCAGCACATGCGACGGGCCCTGAATCAGCTCCAGTAGGACATGGACTCTGAAGAGGTTTGGACCCCACTGACTTGGGTGTTTGTTTGCCAAGGCAGGTCTGTGGCTGCGCGATCCCGATCCACCCTGCCAGGATCCAGCAGTATTTGCTGCTGCTGTTTCATCCTGATCCCTTTCCAGAAAGCGAAGCAGCTGCCAGAGGTCAGACGCAAGGAGCCTGGTCGGTGAGTGCCTGGAGATGGGTGCCAGGTCTGGGTCTGCATTCCAGTTGGACCGAAGCAGAGCTTTTCCCCATGGGGACGTTAATCCTGCGCCTTGGCTTGGAGCCATCTCCAGCATTCACGGGTTTGGAACCAAAAGCGAGCGTCATTCTGTTCAGGGAAGAACAAATCCTTAAACCCCAACTCTAGAGAAGTCACAACCAATTCAAGCACTGCTGGCTCCTCAGCAGTGAAACCCATCAGCTTCACCCCCTCTGGACCCATCTTTAAGCTTCCAGTCCCCATGGGCTGCTGGACCATCCTGCTCCCCATCAAACCAGCAACAATCCCTGAGCTGGAGCTGCCTCCTCTGTCCATTGGTGAAGGAGAAACCAAGCAGCAGAGGTTGGAAACCGAATAGCAGAGGTTGCTCTTGGGTCTCTGTGGGGGAGGGCAACCTTTTTATTAGGTCCAGATGTTGCTTTCTGCCCCGGGCCGTGCTGGGAAGTAAAGCAAAGTGTGTTACTGTTGGCTGGAAGAGCCCCTTTGGAAACAGGCTCGAAGGAAGCGGGGTTTCTCCTGTGCCCTGTTACCTGGGGGAGATGGGCCTGTGCAGGAGGCACAGGCATGGGCAAGGAGTCACCTTGCTACTGAGCAGCCCTCTTCCCTTTGCTCCCAGCAGTGAGTAAGGCTTTAGCCAGCCACTCGTTTCTCCAGGGCTCTTGGGTACCTGCTGTTCCCAGGCTGATGGCACCCACAGGGAGCGTTATCCCCATCACTGAGCTGACAGGTCCCTTTGGACCGATTTCTGTATCGAGATGTGGAGATGGAGCGCTGCGGGGGTAAGGCTGCTCTCCAGATGTTACTTTTCACCGTTAGGCAGTGTTTAAAAGCATATGCGATATTTTTCCCCCCTTTCTTGAGTGCATTGAGAGGAGAGACCTTTGGAGGGGTGAGCGTGTGGGGAGGGCAGCAGGACCTGCCTCTAAAGCAGCTGCTCCTCCACAGATGAGGCTGTTGCAGAAAGCGCTGAGCTGTTCCCTTTGCCGCTGGCTCTGCTGGGCTGTGGCTGATGGAGCCGGGCTCCAACGGGTCCGGGAGCCGGTGCCAAGCCTGGAGGCCCTCGGAACACGTGGCTCATTAGCAGCGCACTTCAGCTGGGGCTGGGGCTCGCACAGAGGCTGATGCTGCCAAAGCATTCACAAGTCCTGGAGGACTCAGAAAGGGCCCAAGCTGCAAAGTTCAAGGGCAGACTGGAGGCAAAGCCGTGCTGTGCTTAGCGAAGTACCCGAGCAGTGTGTGCTGCTCCACCATTCCCTGCTCCGCTCCACCTTCACTTTGATACAGGCTCAGGACAGAGCTGTAAGGATGCTCAGCTCCTCTCCTAGATACTAGCTAGGGATCTGGGTGGCTTTGGGTGCTCTCTCCTCTGCTTCAATCTATACTGCAGGGTAACGCCTGTGCTCAACCAGGCAAGGATGCTCCTAGAGGCCAGAGATGTTGCTATCTCATAATGTCTCACTAGAAGCTGGACCTGAAGCTAAAACTCCAGCTCGGCACCCCCAAGGCCATCTGCTTGGCTGCAGCAGGTTGGTAGGTCCCTAACATGATGTTCATCATCACCCAGCCAGCCACAGGCGCTGGGGATGCCGGTGCTTAACACCATCCGCTGTACTCAGTGTCCTGTGAGTGGAAGAGGTCAAAGAAGAGCACAAAGGCTTTTGTTTCCTGAGGCATTTGTCAGCAAGGCAAATGTGCTTTATAAAATCTGCTGTGTTTTCCTAGCTACCCTCCCATGCAAAAGCCAAATGGACTTTCACAAGCACAGAGCAGGGTGCTGGCTTGTGTCCTGTATAATCCAGTGCTTGAAGATTCAGATGAGGAATTGGTTGGATGGCTGCTTATCAGTAAGCAGGGTATATTTAAATGAAATGGGCAGATTTCAACACTACATCTATAATTGCTGGCATGTTCCTCTCCTGCCCTGATTATTTATGTTGAAAATGATAAATGAGGGATTGATGGTTCTAGCTGGTTCATGAATAATCAGGTTATTTCACTATAGAGCCCCAGGGGAAGGTAATGTTTCCATGATCCTCCATCAAAGAGACAATGCAGTTTGCACGCCTCTGTGTGTGTGTGTGTTGCTCATTCCTCCACTGCCTCGCACTTGGCTTGGTTTTGCACCCTCCCTCTGCAAGTGTGCCCATCCCCATCCACTCCTACAGCACATCCCAGTGCCAACACAGGTTCCCAGTCCATGCAGCCCCTTGGTATTGTCACCCACAGCCATGTGCCGGGTGTTAGGAACAGTTTGCTCTCCAGTGCAGGAGGTGATGGGCATCTTGTGATGGGAGGCTGCATGGCCAGGGTGCAAGCCTGGTGCCCTGGGGAGGTGCACGGACCGCAGCAGTCAGCTTGGAAGCAGCCCTGATCCCATTTGTATTTCAAGGAGCTGATCTCAGGGTTTGCTTGTGAGACAGGAAGAGCTGCGGGGAGATGATTTGTATGTTTATGCATATAGAAATATCTATCTAATCACTGGGCTCAGAACAGGCTCGGGAAGGGAATCTGGAGGTGGTTAGCTGGAGAGGAGGTTATCTTTGTGCTAGAAATGTGCTGTCCTCCTGTTTGCAGGGTAGGAAGGATATGATGGGAATCAAAGGCTTGGCAGGATGAGCATTTTCATCCTCATAGACGTGAACTCCCCATCTGTCTTGGACTCTGAGTTGTGGAACTGTTTAGATCCAATATCATTATTAGAAGCAGAAAATAGAGCTCATAAAACTCCCTCCTTACGCCCCCAAAAAAGCAATGCCAGGACCCTCCATCCTACTTGTGAACAAGCCATTCCTGCATTGATTTTCCCGCTGTGCCTGGGCTCATTGCCAGGGAAAGGGGACTCAGTGCTCCAGCAGAAACTGAGCAGCCCTAGGGCAGGTCCTTGCTCCTCTCCTCTGGAACCAGACCTGTTTCGAAACAGGCAGGGGAGCTGGGGATGGTCAGCGTGGTGACAAACCTGCATGGCCAAGCCACCTTCCTGCTGGGCCATGGGGTAACTACAGAGGCTGCCTCTATGGTGGGAATCGCTCCCCCAAGCAACAGGCTGAAAATCAGCACTATATAGACTCATCTTGGCTGGGCAGGCACTGCAGAGAGCAGTCAGGATGGAAGCCACCAGCCCGCCACCAGACCAAGCATCCAGAGGCCCATGAAGCCACCCTGGAGTCTCAACTGCTGATGCTCAGGTGACCCCAAGGCACTGAACATGCATCACGGGACAAGAGGAGGCTGCAGAGCTGCATCTAGAGCATCTCAGGTGGGTTTAGTCATCTGGGAGGTAGTTGTGGAGCTACAGGGTCGTCTGCACTGGGGACAGAGGGAGCTCGAGGTGTATATGCTGTGACAGACTCCCATCCCATCACATGTCTGCTCCCCACAGAGATGGCCTAAGTAAGAGTTCAGCATCCTGTGCCACAGCAGATGCAGTTCATGCAGGTGCCATGATATGCATCAGTCCAGGCATGGTGCTGGTGGGTCCTTTGCATGAGCACAGATTCATGACATTTCTGAGGACAACACAGCTTCCCTGCTGCTTGGCATTGCCAAAGTCTCCCAGAGACACTTCTGCATGTCCAGGCTGTGACATTGCCATCTGCTGAGTGCAGACTGGCACATGGTAGCTTCAAGCCGATGGCTTGGCAGCAAGGGGAAGATTTTACTGCTCCAGCATCAGGTAAGGTTCTTTCTTTAGCAAACCTGTGTTATTTGTTGACTCTGCGTAGCTCTGGAATGAAATCTGATGAAGGCATCTGTTGTTGCCTTGCAGCTCTGCCTTGTTGAGTGGAATGGGGATCCCCGCATGTGGGGTTTTATTGTTATTTAATTTGTAGTTGCCCATTATCAGCAACTTCTTTTAGGTGAGGCTTTTGGCATTTTACACTCAGCATTCTTGCTGTCTGTAAAAGCAGCCTAAACCTTTCCTTCTGTTCATAAAGGCGTCTAGTCTAAATTTGAAGTCCATCCATTATAACTTCAGCACCCTGTAATCCCTCAGAGATATGTGCAATTACTCTCTGAAATATCCAAGGAGCAAAACTAATACCAAGCATCATCTGCTTAAATTTACAACATCCAAATAGCGCAGTAAAAGCCACTAGCTTAGGGCTTAGCTCATCTGAGCGCACTTGCCAAGACACATATCCTGCGTCTAATACTGCTTTTGCTGCTGAGGATTTAGCTGCCACCTCAGGAATCTTCACTGGACGGCATTCCTGGTTTAAGGTTTTATTTAAATAACAGGAGTGGATGCACATGTCCTTTGTTTGGCATTTGGGTTTCAACCATAGAACTCGCCCAGTCTGTGCATTCCCTGCCTTCTCCTGTTGTGTTTCTTCAGGTGCTTGAGCATGAGCATGTCTCCCATCCTTCATCCTAGGAGCAGTTCAACCTTGATTTGTGTCAAAAAGCTCGGGATGAGGATATGGGCACTTCCCATGCACCTGAAGCAAGCCTCTTGCATAACATGGCTCCCCTTCTCCTTTTCATTCCTTAGAGTTTAACAGCTGCTTTCGTCCAAGTCTATTGACTTCATCCCTATAAATCCAATATGATTTTTCCATAAGGATTAGTGTCAGATTCTCCCTGCAGACATCTTAGGTCTTGGAAGACAGCTGAGAGCTCTACTAATAGCTGGCTGGGGAGCCTGAGGCTTTTACAGCAATGGCTTTAAAAACACACTTCATGGCTAGGCAGGGTTTTAGCCCTGATGCAACCCATCTGCCTTCATGATTTGGAAAGCCAGGACCTAGCAGGGGTCCTGATAGTGTACTAGGATGTGCATATCTGAATATGAAATACACATTATGTGGGTTTTCTTGCCCTGGAAGGTCATGGAAAGACTGGGAGAGGAATTAGCAAGATTGAACACCAGAGCTTCATAGCTGGGTAGAGCAGGATCAGTCAAGAAAAAAGGAAATGTAGAGTGAAGAAATGGTGAAATCTTGAAAGGTAAAACTGCCTCTGGGGGAAGTGTGAGTTTTGTGCCCATTGCTCTCCAGCTTTCCCTGGGTATATGTGACAGAGCAGGTTTTACACATCACAGCACTGACAGACTGAGACACTGCCCCCCAGACCATGCAGAGCTGGGCTGAATTCCATGGGCTAGGGAGCGACCCTCCTAAAACCCTCTGGAGGGGAAAGGGACATTAGGAACCAAGTAAATGGATAAGGAAGTGAAGAGGAAGGAAACTCCAAACACATCAGCGAGACAGTTTGAGCATTTTATTATGATATATAAATTTTGTCTTCTTAAATTATTCTCTATGAGTTGAACAGAAAGGGATTATTGAGGAGGGGGGAATATACAAAAATAAACGGATATTGTGAACTACTGCACCACCACATATACAACAGTAAAGTACTTTACAAGCACTTAGAGAATCAGACTTACAAAAATAAAAATATGACACATCCTTATGCATTTCCACCAGTTATATGTTCTCTTCCTCCTTCTCTAACCTTCAGACACCTTACAACCCCATCTTCAGGTCACGATTCACATGGTAGGATACTTTGCCCATTTTGATGGCCATCACAGTATCTGAAAAAGAATCAGCACCTCCCAAGGCTTTTAAGATACAATGATTATGGGGGAGATGTTCAGAACAGATCCATCTGTGAGTGATGGGGTGATCCGCAGGGAGCAGGGTTTAGAAATGTTAATAACCCATATCAAGATACATCATTCCCTATAAAATGGTCCCCATCTCCACAGAGGCACAGCTCTGTGCATGTGTGCTTGGTATGCACAGAATGACTGCGACATAGGATGCCTCTGATTTTGTTTTGGCTCTAAAGAAAACAAGGATGCCCTTTCCTACAGGAAAAAAGGCAGGTTAAAAGTACAATGGCTAAATATCCTAGCTCACAGTGTTCACACGTGGAACCATTTGCCTCCAGATCGGATTCATGCAGCCTTTAGTCTTCAGTTTGCTCTACAATGTCTTTTCCTCTTTAGCCTTCTAGTGACCTTTCCTGGTTTTTAAGACTCACTCAACATAAATAGTAAATAGCATTCACCTCTCTGACCAGCAGCTCACTCAAACACTGCTATCAACACCCAAACCTCATTTCATCATGCCCAGAAAGTATGCACCTAGGGTGCGAATCTGTCTGTATTTCACATTGAGAGAAGTAGATCTGGCTTAGGAACAACAACAAAGGAAAACAAAAAAGACAAGAGAAGCAGGAAGCTGTTTGGTCGAAGTTGTGCTCTGCAGATTGTGCAAAGTATTCCACAGATTCAGAGTTCAGGATTCAGTTGGGGTTCCCTCTTTATGACCCCAAATGCAGTGATAGCAATGTGGGCAGCCAGCCCCAAGCATGCTTGGGTGCATTCAGGGGCATCACAGGAATGAAGGGCAAACCCCACACCTTTGAGACAGTGATTTTCCATATTGCAAATAAACAACTTTCTCCCCCAGGAAACAGATGCCAAAAGGGGAAGTTTCTGATCTCAAAAATAACTACTGATGGGAAATAATTCCTAAAGGCAGAGTCTGACTTTAACCCATCAGGTTTACAGGACTGGGCAGCATTGGGATCCTGGGAGAAATCCTGTAGCCACAGTCCCAGCTGCTGAAGGAAACTCACCTTTCTAAGCAGCATTTCCATGGTCTAAAGTAATCATTTGTATCTTTCAGAAAATATACATGAACAAAGATCTGTTGCTGAGATTAATAATGCTCCATTTAGAAGAAAAGTACCTCTTTGGTGGGACTAATCGTTCCTTTTAGATATACAAACATACTACAGGTAAGGCATTTCTTGGCTGCTCAGAGTGATTCTTACTTGCCAACACACATAAGCTTCAGTTTCTGGCATTTAAGCAAAAAAAGTCATCACTTTTCCCACTCATGAGCAAGATGAACTTTGGCTTTTCTACAACTGCCTAACCCAGCCACAGGGATAGGAGCAATAGGGAGGGTGGGCAGAGGGTGGGATCTGCGCCCAGGCAAGGGTAAAGACGTGACCCTCTGTGGTTTTCCTGTCCTCGGGAAAAACAAATTCCCCTTCCAATGCCAGCTTTCACTGGGAAGAAAAGCAGCTTGTGATGGGCCCATGGGAGACACCATGTAAGAAGGTATTTTTCAAATACTTCCACAGATCTCAGGCACTTGGCAATGTCACAGTTTGGATGTGGTCCAGGGTGGGCGCCCACCATGGCCTGTCCATGGCTACACAGCTCAAAGTGTGTTCAGCAGCCTAGAAACCCAAGCAGCTCTTTTTATTCCTGACATGGCAAAAGCAGAAAAGCTGCTTAAGCTCAAAGGAGCAGGAGCATGTTAGGTCATTTCTAGTCTATTTGCAGAGAAAACAAAGCACAAAGCTTCAAAGAGGCCTGGCTTGGACACATGGGGAACCTGCAGTGCCAAGGATGCAGCCTGCCACTGCACCCTCCCAGGGGTCACATCCATCGGCGAGACCCCTGTCCCTGCATGGTGACAGACCAGGCGGTGGGTGAGGTCTCTCCACTGAACCTGCATTTGCACAGTAGTTTTGGGACTTTCTTTGAATTCTTCTTTCCTATTGCAGCCAATGTTTAGGAAGCAAAACTAACAGTGGTTGAAGTGGGTAGAGCCTGTAGTTGGCCATCATAAAAGAGATTTTCTGGGGAAAACCTATCCTCCTCAAAGATCAGCGGGATCAAAAACTTCA
This sequence comes from Psittacus erithacus, assembly GCA_009867235.2. Taxonomy (NCBI): domain Eukaryota; kingdom Metazoa; phylum Chordata; class Aves; order Psittaciformes; family Psittacidae; genus Psittacus; species Psittacus erithacus. The sequence continues at coordinate 187,937 of WYDI02064402.1, forward strand.
GGCTTGGAGCAGGGGAATAATCCAACTGTTAACAGGAGAAAAGCCTGATGTATGGTCAGAATAGGGAGTCTCTGGCATCCCTTCAGGTTTGAGGTCAGTCTGTCTCCATACTTACTCAGTGGAGGTACCGGCAATCTAATCTGTCAACATGCAAGGATCTCCTGGGTATGAGTACTGACCCTGCTTTTGAAGCTGGATTACACTGTTGCTCAGCTTGGAAATCTAATGCCTTTGCTACACTCTCAAGCTGCATGGAAAGGGCCCTCCAGAGCCCCCACAATGCACCCAAAGAGGCAGATGAGTATTTCCACTAGTCACAAGGTTCGCTCACCAGCACCTGGTGTAACAGGATAGACCTCTATATAGACAGATGAGCTAACAAGTGCATCCCCAACTTGCACTGCACTGGGATCACACTGACCTTAGCTTGCTGACTAAACTAACTCCACAGCACTCAGGTTTGCTGGTGCTCTGGGGACAAGACTTGCTTCAGGCACGATAATCCCTCTGGAGGCAGATGTTGCTTTCCCAAGCTTTGACGCTGACAGTCAATGACAGCAAAAACTAAGTGATAACAAATATATTGTTTCTGTGTTGCTGGAAGGAATTCAGCAATAGGTGGAAGCCTTGGAAATCCTTTGAGGGATTTCTCCCTAACAATTCCTAACTCCCAAACAGAGGCAGAGTTCATCACTGCCAGAGCACACATCTTTTAGTACCAACGATGCTTCAGCAGTCAGGACTTAAGTTTGTATATAAAGACCTTGCATCTACCTCTGGTGAAAAACTTGTGCTCCACATTAAACAAGAGAACTCTGTTTCATAAAGGTCACAGTTCTGGTCCCATTTACCAATTGCCTTTTGAAACTGATGGAAAAACTATTTAAAAGTGATGGAAGTGACTGTTTAATTTTTATTATTTTAGGGTTTTCAGCTCTATTTTTTTTTAAATCTCCGTGGGTTTCTGCGTCAACTGTTCTGGGCAATCAGCTATGTCTTGTTGACATTTCTAATAGGGTTTCTGACTTGGCTGTTCAGTTGTGTTCTGAAATAACTCAATCAGACGCACAGCAAGTCAGGAACAAAATGGAAAGTTTAGAAGAGGGAAAGCTGGAAATTAATTTCCGGAGCTGTGTGGTTATTTTCTAAGTCTGGGCTCTTCTGAGCAGCAACCAAAACTTCTTGGTAAGGTTTCTGGAGACAATTCCATGCTATTTTCAAAGGCTATATGTGTGGGAATCCAGGCTCTTGCAGGTTTTCAGCAAGCTACCAAAGTGAAGAGATAGCAGATGTGATTTATGAGTGGGGAAATGATTTACCTTAGGATGGCTGTAGTCATTCCTGCTCTCTCAGGTGTTTCTTGGTCCTTTTGCAGAGACAGCTCAGCTGTTTGTGAAGAACCTGTTGATTGCTACAACATATTAAAGGAAAACCAGGATGGATTTGGGCTTTTCAACCCCTCAAGCTCTATACTGAGGAAGTCTGGGTGCTCCTCCAGAGTCAGTGAAGCTGTCTACACCACAGGTATGCAAACTACAACCTTGCTCATGAGTTATCCTTACGCTGGCTTCTTTGAAGCTATATAGCATCTTCCTGTGCTACACTCCTCTCTGCAATAAGCCATACCCTGAAACTCAAGAGGGTTGCAAGTATGTAAAGATCCCTGTAACCTGTGTTCAAGACAACAAACAGCATGGCACACTTGGGCTGACAGTAGTTTTGATACAGGGTGTTTGGCTCCTGAATCAATTGGGCACTTTTAGGAAATGACCCTTCAGCTATTCTGTTTCCTCCATCTCCCCTGCACACTCTTGGCTGGGCTCACAGAAGAGGTGGTTGTGCATTGGTATAAGCCTTTCTCCTACCTCTGGTTGTGCTGTGCCTTGCTATGGTATGATACACATCTAACTGTTAGTGAGAGCACCATGTGCCTGTTTTCCTCCTCTTTCTCTTGGTGACAGTCCCCGCTCCTCCCGGTAAGTTAGACCTGTGGTTACTGCAGTGGTGTAATATTGCAACTATCTCTGAGATGAGCTGTGGAGCAAGCTGTGATGTACTGATAGAAAGAACCACTTCCTCTGCATTTAAACTCTAAGAGACATGGCTTGGTGTACGCTGGGCAGATAGGATGCTGACACTGCAGCTGGTCTTCCCTTTGCAGAGATCAAAATAGCTCCAGAGGTTACAGTGAGTCTCACCTACGTGCTAGAGAAGAACTCACAAGGCAGCACTTTGCTATGGGTAACAGGGTCCTTTGTCATCTTGATTTCATCTAAACACAAGTCAAAAATAGATATGCTTGGAAAAAAACCAACAAAAATAAAATCCAGATCATGAACGTCAGGAACGTCACAAAATACAAGCCAGCCTCTCACTGATCAAAACCATCCCGTGCCCTGCAAGCCTCCTCCCAGCCAGTTCAGCCTCACCCAAGACGCGACAACGTGTTCTCCAGCCATTAGTATTCAGTTGCCATCAATGAAGACCCAGCCAGAGACCCAGCAAAGGCCACAGCCTCCTTGAGGTTGCACGGTTGCCAGCGTCAGGGAGGATCAGAGGGTCTCGCTGTAGATGACGCACGGGCTGGTTTCCTCACAGAGTTCCAGCTGCACGCTGGAAGCAAACCAACGCTTGGCACAACCCAAGCTGTAGTTGAGGGTGGTCCGGTAAATGTTCTTGGCACGCTTTGGGAAGATGATGGTCGTGCTCTGAAACCTCAGTGGCTTCTGGCGGGGCTCAAAGATCAGCTGGGACTTGTAGTTCCGCCAGGTACAGTTGGGAGCAGCAATGATTGTCTCGCTGTAGGTGGTGACGGTGGGGATGGGGCCGTAGAAAATGTCATCCCGATAATGCTTCTCGGAGTCATACTTCACCTCGGAATTGCACCTACAGAGGACAGCGAGGTATGAGGAACTCAGCCCAGGCAGCAAAGAAGATAGGCAGGACTCTTTAACCCTTTGGAGCTGGCAATGTTTATGACCTCTTACTGCACAGACATTGGGGCTCACCCTACAACCCAAAGCAGAGGTCCAAGAGGACTCCTTCCTGCTGGTGAATCCTAGTGGAATACCACCATACCATGATCCACCAAAGCATTTCTGCAGTGCGTATGTACAGAAGACCAAGCCTGCCTAGTCATGTCAGGGCAGAAAAGACCTTTCTACACAGGCTCCAAGCAACCTGCTTTTTCCTCTGGTTTCCTCCATTGGCCCCACTGGGGCCTCAGCTCAGCCCTGTGAGCAATACTGGAAGCAAACACCCTGTTAGCAAAGCACATCAAGAGGTGGTGAAACCCCTCAGCTGGGGTAGGTCAGAGGCTGAAGATTGGACAGTCACCCATGGACCGTGCAGGAAAAGCTCAAAACCCCAGGAAAATTCTTGCTCCAGCCTTTTCCTGACCATTTTTAACAAGCACAGCCATGCAGCATCAACTCAAAATGCTAAGGGTCCCTGCAAAACAAAGGTCTCCTGACCACTGATTTATGGTAGGTCTCACCACACTCACTACTGCTAGTGCTACGCTTGGGGGGTGTTGCTGCCCCACTGACCAGGCTGAATAGATGCTGCTGGTGGGCTGTGGGCACGGGATGTCACACTGGAGTCTGAGGAAACCTACTTCTCAACACAGCATGCCTGCTGCTGCTTTCACAGCCTGTTGTCCATGCAAACTCCAGCTAGGCAAGAAAATAATGCCCTAAATAAGGTTTTCATAGATGGCAGAAGCACGGTGTAATGGACACCTGTTGAGCTGTCACGGCTGTGTGTTTTTCTATTTTTCTTTATATTGCCTTGCCATCAGAGCACAAAGACACCCAAGCTAGCTAAAATCAAGAGGGCTGGGAGATGGGGGTGAGGTTGCTTGCTGGAGCCTACAGAAAGCCGAAGCAATGGTCAAATAGCAGGAAAAGCGAAGAGATGCTGTGGATATGGCTGTCCAATATCCAAGCCATTGGTCTCAAAGGAAGTGGTCATGTTAACAGCTGTCAGATGCAGACAATGGGATGTCTGCAGGCATCCAGAAGGGATGTATGGATACCACACCACATAAAGGTCTTTTCCTAGAATCTGTGGCCATGAGGAGCAGCAGGACTTCCACTTGTTTTCCCTGCTCCCCAAACGCTCCTCCGGCAAGCAGCAGCCAAGGAATGTGCAGCTCCATGTAAGAAAGATTAAAAGCTGGGTGTGTGCTTGTCATTACCTCCAGCCGGAGGGGGGTGACTGATTGTGCACCACATGTAACCTGAGCTGCTGGTAATGTGTTTTGCACAGCGAGGGTGTAAGCAAGTCATTCAGCACACACAGAACAAGACTCCGATGTAATCACCATAAAAACATGCCCGCTGGCAGTTCCTCAGCAAGCAGAGATTTACTGGGGTACATTTCCAGGGAGACGTTTGCATAGGTGGCAGGGGGTGGGAACTGGGTTTACACCATCCCTGCCCCAAGCTGCGTGGAACTGCTCCATTCTGTTTGCAGAGTACATTCCACACCAGCAAAAGAGGAGCAGAGACCAATGTTCATGCACTGGCTGCAGCACCAGTCTCACAGGAGGTCAGAACATCTCCAGTAGTGGCTCAAGGGACCATCTGATGAGGAGGAGCTCATTCTACCTCTGTTGGCTGGTATAAGGTTGGTTTCTCTGCAGGCAAGGGCTAACAAAACCGGCGATGTAAGTATGTGCCTCCTATTGAGAATGTAAGTCAGCAGGGAACAGGATGAAGACAATCAGGTTATTCAGCGGAGGCCATCAAGCCTACAGATGGTAATGTTTTTCAATCATAGCCTTGGATTTGAGCTGGCCCTGGAAGGAAAGCCCTCTCTTAAAACATCCCTCCAGTTCCTGCCTCCTCCTCTCTGTTTCTGCTGCTGTCAGTGTCTTTAATTCAGGCATTACTCTCACCTCTGTCCCTCCCTTCCCATCAAAATAACCATGACTCCCATTGGTAAACATACTTTATTTTACTGCAGAAGGAAAAGCACCAGAAAAAAGACAGAAATCCCACCTACCCACCCAATCCCATCTGTACCTGATTTCCTGCAAGGGCTCGGGGGTCACCTCAATGCTTTCTCCAAAAAACACAGGGTACATTCGAGGCCTCATCTCTGGCATGGATGGGTTCAGGAGCAGGTAAGGCATCTGCAGGGAAGAAAAACACAGCAAAGTGTTGGGACACAACAGATGAGGCTGGCACTGTTCATAATGTGCTGTGGATGGCAGCTGAGCAGCCAGCACTGAACTCTGTCTCTTGAGAGTCTTGTGAAAGTCATTGCAGGTGACAGTCTCTTTGGCAACGAGAGGTGACTGTGGCAGCATCAGGACCAACTTTGTTCCATACAAGCTAAGCTTGCCTTGCTTGCACTCCCAGCATCATTCAGCTTCCCTCACAGTCCCTGTCCTTTCAGTGTTGCAGCAGGGCCCTAGGTTAGGATGGTTTTCATCACACTCTTCCCCACCCTTAAAGGAAGTCAACTTGCCATAAAACAGCCTTAAGGCAGAGAACAGGACCATTATCCTCCACCCTCACACAAACAACCTTTGCATTTAAGATGTCCTGACTTTCTGATCTACCTGCAGCTGCATCCATTTGCAGACTCACTTCCAGCTCCCAGGGCTGAAGCAACACAGCAAGCTGCCCTGCACGCCCCAAATGCCACCCTCTCCACCTCTCTCTGCTCAGCACATCACCCAGGTAAGCGATTCTGCCCAGTTCTCTGGCACTCCATGCTGCAGTATCTGTTTGTTGAAATTAAGCCCTTCCTTCTTCCTATCTGTTTGTTTCTTACAGAAATTGCAGATGTTTGGGGGTTTGCTTAGCCCTGATGTTGCCTTCAATGTTAAGAGTCCTACAAAGACTCAAAGCGCAGCAGCATGGAGAAGTGCTCAAAGTCTGATGTAACACGGAGATAGGGCCTAAGTCTGCTGACTTAAAGGACGTAGGTCTACTTGAGTGAGATGTGTATATATACTTATATATACATATATTCTGAAAATTATATATCCCTTGCTGAAGTATCCATGTCATGCTCCAAGAGACATTTTAGTTACCCATGCACAACTGTGGGGTGAGACACTGGGCACCTTGTAACCTCTGCAATGCAGGAAATGAGTTGCAAGCCAGGGGGTTTTAATGAATGGGGCTGCTCCTACTCCTGACACCAAAAACTGGATTTCTAAGACTAATTACACCTTGAAGTTACTTACTCTGACAAACTGTCACAGTCCAGCCTAGGCTACCCTGCCCACCACAAAAATGAGTAATCCTACTTAACATCTTAAACAGCTTTCCCACATATAGGGATCCTGTGTCTGGTGTCTGGACTAAGCCCAGCAGCTAATTAAGCCTAATCCTGCCCTCGTGAAAAAATGTCACTGCAGGTTTTGGTCCCTGCCAGCACTTTTCTGTTGGAAGCAATTTATGACATACAGGGGGACAGAATCTCTTTAAAGCAGATGGCTGGAAGCCTCTGTGCAGGGTTGAAAGGTCTCTACATGGCTGAAAAGCTCATGGAGTTTTTCCATTTTATACCATGCATAGGTCATATGTGCTAGAATCACAGCAGTATTTCATCAGTGTAAGTCAGTAAGATCATCTCAGGACTCACTTATGGCTGAGGATACTGCTCTTATACTTGCTTGCTCCTCACATCCCACTCCTTTCCACCTTCCCCAGCATCTTCTGGTTGGGTAGTACAGTAGGGAACATGGGAGCTGGTTCCTACCAGCAGTGCTGTATAAGAGGTACTGCAGCTTGTACCCTGCTCTGTAGAACACACAGGTCCCCAGATGCTTGCCAGGTTATCCCTCAAATTGGTGTTAACCAGCAAAGCTCTGTTGAGTCTGCTCAACAGCATCAGCTCCCGCTAGCTGAGGTCTGTTTTTCTCTAGTGGCTTGGGCTTTCTGCCTCAGGCTAAGATAAAAAATGTCATTGCTCCATCTGAATTTGCCAAGCCCTTCTGTGTCCCAAAGCCACAAAGCTGTTTACTCTTCATACTCAAATATCTTTACTGCTGTGTTCAACTGTAAAGTAAAATGGCCAACCTCTCTTTTTGATTAAATAGCTCTATTCTGTTGTTGAAAAAGGACAGTATTTGTATAGGTTAGGGGGGGAAGATATGTCCACCCTTACTACCAAACACTGTCCAAAAGGCAAAGTTCATTCCCGGATTGCTTTCAACACTCTTGACAGGGGAGGCTAAGGGCAGCCTTTCTGGTTGTAAATAAAGCTCTTTGCTTCTGCAATGAGAATCGTTTACAACAGACAAGCCTTAGTTCACAAGGGTGCAGATCTCCAGCTTTTAACAGCCTGCACATGGCCAGAGCTCTTTCTAAAGGCATCTTGCATGTGAGGAGAGATTCATTTGTGTGCAGGAGTCAAATACCATGTGCACATGCATTCATGGGCTCTGGATCAACAGACAAGCTGGCCTTTTGGGAGTTCACCTCCAAAGAGATGCGGACTGCTTTAACTGGCAAAGGAAGAAAGGCTGGGGATACATGTCCCTCTTTCAGGAATTTGCACAGGGCAGAAAGGTGGGTCTTGTCCTATAACATGAAGAGCAGACCTAACAGTATGAATACCTCCTACTGGAGGATACTTGAATGAACTATTTTTACCATGAACCATGACTCTTATGCTGACTTAAGGTGCTTTGGGCTTTTATATTGCACACTGAAGACAATACTGCTGACCAGGGTGCAGGTTTGCAACAAGCTCTGAAGGGAAAGACATCACCCCTGAACTATCACTGCCTTTTCCAGCACCACCCAGATGCTTTCCAGAGGGCATCCATCCAAGTCCCTGCCCAGCTCCGCCCTCCTTATGTGATCCTAAGAACGAGCACCTGGAGTGCTCTGCACATCCTGCTCTCTTCACGCACTCCGGGGAGCCTTTGCAATGCTCTCCCCGACTGGGGAGGGACAACAATTCTCTTTAGAGTGTAACCAGCAAAGTTGGTGTTTTGCTATTCGCTGTAACAGGTAAAATAAGTCACAGCCACCAAAGACAGTTTCACGCTCTGGTACCCATCACCAAAACAGTGAAGAGGCAGAACGGAACTGGGAAAGCTTTCCTGTCCCAGCTTCTACACAACACATGTTTGCAAGCCATGCTGTCAAAACTGACTGCAAACTTAGGTAACATGAAAAAGGTTGGGAGGCACTGGTCTGAGCCATAGGCATCCCAATGTTGTCTGACTGTGAATTTAGCCTATGGGAGTATCTTCCTTACTGCTGGCCAGGGACAAGTGAAGATGGAGTAAAACGCAACAGTTGTGAATTAAGCTGCTTTTCAGATCCACACCAGCTTGCCAGAATGCCAAATAACAAACTTGGGTGGATGGTAACCATGAGCTTCTTTGCTAGAGTAACACAAGAGAAATCCAGATCTCTCAGCAGTTCCACAGAGGTATCCGTACAGTGCAGTTTAAAGAAACAGTTTCAAAGAAGTTATTTCAGTGCTTCCAGACAAACAAACCTTCACACTTCTTGCTAACAGAGGCTGACAGTAAGCATGTTCTAAACATCCCTAGACACAAGGATGCAGGAGGTGAGGTCCTTCCTGTGGCTTAGCATCTGGCCCTCAGTGTTTGTACAGAAACAGGCTTCAGAGCCCCTGTGTGCTGGGGGTGCTGCTCAGGCAGAGCATGGGCACAGACGCAAAGGCATCTGTTGAAATCCTAAGTCCCACAGCAGGGAACAGGAAACAAGAACATGTCTCAGAACAATACCAGCGCACATGGAGAAACAGGCTCTGTCATGCACGGCTGAAATCAATCACGAGTCAAAAAGTTGCCACTGAATGTAGTGAGAGCAGAATTAAGTCATCTCCAGGTTAGTTCTGCATGGAATGGTGATGACATTACTTCCATTGTGGGTTTACTTTTCTCTGGGCAGGGAAGGGTGATAAAAAGCCTTTCATAATGCATTTCACATGCTGTAAACAAGCATCAACTTCAGACCTGCAGGCTTAGCTTGATTAATTTAGAAAGCTGGAACAATTGAGGACATTGGCAAGCCAAAGCCAGCAACCTCTATTATCTGTCAGAGACCATTACCGATTCACACTTCTCTACCATGAGAAGCACCGTGAGCTGCTGCGGGTCAGAAACCTTGAAGTCACCTGGAAGTCTGAATGTGGAAGATGTAAATAACTTACAAAGCACAGTATAAAAATAGAGATCACCTGTAAAACCCTGCAGTCTGCTCACCAAACAAGCAACTAAATTGCTTGCATGGAGTGAAAGGGTCACTGAACAGTAAGCACAGGTTTACACAGAGGCAACTGAAAGGCATTTTGTTTCACCTCCACTGATGTTCTGAAATGTCTGCTCCTGCATCTCACCTGGAGTAATCAAGGAACAGGGGATATGAGCTTTCCAAAACCTTTGTCTTTTGGGCTGAAATGTTATATGCATAGCACGTGTCAAAGGCTGGCTTTTTGGCAAGAGTTTGACAGCAGCTCCTGTTTCTGAATCTAAGGTAAAAAACAAAACAAAAATGTTCTGCCTGTCAAAAAAAAAGGTACTGAGTCAATTCTTTTTACTTCTGCACAGGAATGGTTGAAGAACAACAACCCTGGACTGCTGAGCTCCCTTGGGAAGATGAGGATCCTTGGCTCATTTCTAGCAATCACTCAGCAATCTCCAGACACTGCACAAATAAAGTGAGTTTCTTTACTGCCCTGCACCACAGATGGGCTGGCTGGGAGAAGAGGTTGTTGCACACTACTGGGGGGGTCACTGATGGTGAGGAGGAGAAACTCCCATGTCTTTAGACAGGGTAACCACAAGAGATCCACAGTCGATGTCTGTCTATCTAACAGGGTTGCTGTGCTGGAAGGCTACAGCTGGGACCTGATTAATCTGTCTCAGGTAAATGGAGCTGTGCTGTGACTTAGGAGACGCAGCTCTGCAAAAGTCACCATAACACGGTCGTCTTTACGCAGGGAGGAGCCTGGTAGTCCAGGAAGGCTGAGGAGGTGAAAGGGAAAATACTGAAGAGATCAAAAAGTGAGCCCCATGCGTACACGTTATGGCATCAAAACAGAGCCAAGGTGAAAATTAAGTATCAAACGTGCTACCATTTTTATGTCCTCTCTGGTAGATAATTTGTTTCAACCAGCAAAGAGTTACCATATTATTAAAAAGTTGAAGTGCTTTCTTGTTTGGCTGCATTTTTCCCTCTGTCTTAACTCTGATGCCTTTCAGGCATGTAACAGCCTGGGCAGCTAAACTCTGCTTTATTCAAATAGTCCATAGATAAACACAGATAAAATCAATTGCTCCACAGAAATTCAATCTACAGCTAACCAGAAGCACTTCCTTTATGGTGGCGTAAGTATTATGGGGGGCCCTTGCTTTAAGACAGACACACATCCATGAGAGCCATCTCAGTGACTGGTTCCTGGGTGGATTCAGATCAGAGTTCTGAGCAAAAGCAAAAATAATATAATGCTGTTTTACCCCTCATAATTGTGTAGAGTCAGTGGCGTCTGTAAAGGTACTTTTCATTGGGAGGTAACTTGAAAGAATGGAAGCAGAGTTATCAAATAGTAAACAGAGGTGAGGAAGAAACTGCCATGAAACTGATCTGAAATATACTGACTGTTCTTCAGCTTCCAAATTCCAGGCAGTAAAGCAACAAAAGGGAAAGAAAATTAATGTGATTTGAAACAAACCCAAAAAAACCCTTCCCCCAGAGAGCACAAAGGACCAGAACTGACTGACTCCTTTCGCTATGGTCATTATGTGGAAGGCACTAAGACGTACCATTAGATCTGGAGGGACTGTAAGGGGAAGCAGTTTTCCAAGCGTCAGGGCTACACACAGGATGCAGCCTCCCATATTCCCAGCTCCTAATTTAGCTAGGGCATAAGCGAATCTCTCACCACATTTTCCCACTATGGTAACATGTCAGGTCTATGAAAATGTCACTTTACTCAGCTGTTATTTACAGCTGTAATGAAAGATCTGGCTGAGTTATTTGACACACATCCACATTCTCCGCTCTAGCTGATAAGCAATATTTGTTTAACAGATGATTTATTTTCTCAATATCTTCACATATTGCAGGTGATGAGTAATTTATACTAAAGCCGGATGAGATTATATTTGGAGGTGATAACAGTAAAAGCAGACCTGAGGTAGAAGGCAGGGCTTTATTGTTTCAAAGACTTGCATCCTTCCTGCCTATCTCTCTCTTCTATTTCAAGCGGGAAATGTGTGCTGCTTTGCTTATTGTCCTCAGTGCTATACAGGGACGCAACAGAAATTAAGGAGCTAGAAGACACCACCCTGGGTATAGCCATGTTTTTCATGTAGATGTTAAGACCCCTATGATTGTTTCCCAGAAGGGACCTGTGTCACTGTTTGCAGATTTGGTGAGGTACAGAGTCATTTCCCCTCCTTTGCATTGAATCAAGGAGGAAGAGGAGCAGGTATGCATTTGGAACTGGACAGGGGACAGCCAGGTGGGGCAGTGGATAAAGGCACGAAACTGAAACCACCACCAACCCCTGCTGTGAGAATTCCTGCAGGATCCCACCCCACGGGAGTGGCTCTGAAGTGGGTCAGGATGCCAGGCTGCAGCCAGATGGGTGCCTCCCTCCCTGCCCAAGCCTGGGGCTTTCCCCAGAGCTGCTGGGACCCATGTGTGCTTGGAGAGGCATGTCCCCTGCTCCGTGTGCGGGCTGCAGGCTGGCTCACATTGAGGGTGCTGAGCCTTTCTCACACGTGCTTTCCCTGTAGGTGTTGGTAGGTTAGAAGTTGTATATTGCCTGGAAACCCTTTGATGGGCATGCTCCCCACCTAATCCCCACAAAACAGTCCCCCTTCCTGGAGCACTTTCTGTGTAGGATGAGGTGATGGCTTTGCAGCCCAACAGCTCTTCAAAATGGCAGGATTGTTAGGAAGAGGTGCTTTGGGTTTGGCTTATTTTTAATGTCAGCCATAAATCCAACAGGTTTGGCACACATGCTGACCTGGACCCCGTTGTTGGGACCATGTCTATGAAGACTGTGCCAAGGGGCAAGGCATCCTCCTCCTCTGCACTTGAGATGAAGCTGGAATCTCCTCCCACCACGCAAGACTGATTCTGGCACCGCACTGTTGTCCGTCATAGCTCCTGAATGTAAGTAGAAATGGCATTCATCTGACAGCTGATCCACTGGGATACAGTCCTGCAGAAGTCAGTGCTCAATGAGGCACGCTGCATGCACAATTCTTTTAAATAAAAAGGAACTCACTGCGCTGCAGTGGTGACAGTGTTGGGACAAGAAGTCTGTTGCTTCAAGAAGGCATGAATGATGGTTCTGCAGATTAATGTGATCCTGATCTCCCCTGATATCCATTAGGAGTCATGCTACTGAATGCAAAGCACTTATTTCAGCAGTTCTAGCCTAAAACTATATCCCAGGGCAACAACAGGGAAAACGCTAAGCAGATTTGGCTACTTCGATGTAATTTCATTCCCTAACCTTCCAGCACCTCCTTCTTTCTGTGTCCTTCTAATATCATTAGAAATGTATTTAATTGTATTTATGTTCCTTTTGGCCCAGCATTACATGCAATGCCTAGAGAATTCAGTAACCCAAATCTTAACAATCAATTTAATCATGTTTCAGATTTAAAAAGCAGAACTAGGTAAAAGTCACCTTCTATTTTCATTGGGGTATTTGTGCTTAAGCACAAAACAACTGACAAATTCCCTACGTAGACTTTATTTGAAGAAATAAAAGCCAATTTCTCCCGCACTGCAAGTAAAATGCAAGGGAAAAAAAGTCCCTAAATGGTGTTGAACTTGTGGTATTTATGACTCTGGCCCTAAATCGCCTTTCATATTTTCTTGGATCCCAAAGCTATAGCCAAATTGGCTGGTTAAATGTGAATAAATGGTACATTGTCTTTGAAACAAAGTTGTGCTTATTAAAGAGGAGAGAGTTTACTTTTTCGGAGTCACAGTTCATAACACAAAGCAGAGAGAGCACAGATTTTACACATAAGAAAGCCTTCGATAAGGGCACGCAATCTCATTTTAGTCTGTACAAGAAGAGATGTCCTAGAGCAGGAAAATTCTTTAGCATTATTTGTGAAGTTGGACAAAATAGCTGACTGTAAAAGAACACAAGTGGGTTCAGAGTGGTGGTTCCGATAGGTCTGCAGTAAGGAACAGCATGAAATACTTCCCACAGATCTGGAATGTTGTTTTCTTCACCTGACAGCAATTTATTGTAACTGTACTTACTAGAACTTTGGCCGTGACTGAGCTTATATATGGTTTTATAGTATTATAACACAAAAAGTGCAGGCTGCATTCCTGGCTCTGTCACGTTTATAAGCAAAACAAACACTAATATAAGAGGCAATTAAAAAAGGCATGGCTTGGTGTGCAAATAGCTGCAATTATTGATTTGCCAATTCTGCATGCTCTGATGAACAGCAGAGTAGTGGAGTTAAACAGAAGCACATTCATGGATTGCATAATTGCTCATAGATCTGCAAGTCCTTGTTAAATGGCAAGATTAAAGCTAATTAGACACTGAAATTTGGAATGTGAAGCAAGCAAAGCTTGCTGTGTTTGTCCTGCTTTCTTTATACCAACTGCAAGTACAGAATTTGCAGGGTGGAAATGAGAAGTGAAACTCTGTACAGTCAAATAGAGTGAAAGTTCCTAGTTAGTTCATTATTGCATTGTACCACAGTCAGAGGTAAAGAGCACAGTCCTGCACCATTGTTACCAGCATGGTTATTACATTCCTGTTGCAATGTGATACAAAATCTACAGCAGGAGTTCCTCTGAAATGTGTAAAATGTTCATTTATGATCAAGTTAAACTGGAAAACTGAATTTTGCCTTACACAGACTTAGTTTCCCGTAGGAGTCAAGCACTAAAATCCTCAGTCCTAACGGCCCAAGAGCTGAAATTGGTTTTTCTCATGCTCTTTCATCTTCGATATCTAAGGGCTTTCTTGGGAGGAGTGGTGGCCAACTGTCATATCACTAGAATGGAGGCAGTCATAACCCCATTACAGAACTCTGCAGACTCCTCCACCCCAGCTGTTTTTTAGTCCAGCCAGCCTTCATTCATCTTCCTCCTGCATTTTATTTTACAAACACATAGCAACAGCCTGATCCTGCCAAACCAGAGACGTGTGGGCAACTCTTTGTACGTAAACAGTCCCATCGAGATGGCACACTCCCAGGCATCTGCAGGTAAGGCTCAGTATCAGGTTGAGATCTGATTTTCATAATTAACACCTCACACCCTGCACACCATAATTTGGTGAGAGGGAGTCGCTGCTCATGGGGAAGGTTTTGGCATGCTCACAAGTAAAAGGCAGTTTTCAATAACATGCTAAAATAGCCTTAGAACTTGGGCAAGTAAATGAGGGTGTGAGAAGTCGTTGCAAAACGTCTCTACTGGGAAGAAGTCTGAACTGTCACTAATCCATACATACATAAAATTTTCCCATGGAAAGATTTATGCTGTAGTTTTTATTCCATATAGAAGCCCATTGACTGTGTTGAATACACCTACAAATGCCTTTTATATGTTAAAAATTGAAAGATCCTCGGGGAAGAACTTTCATCATCCTTCAAAAACCTCCACCACCATTGCTTATGCTCTGAAGTTTGAGTTTCAAAAACTGTTTTTATAGCTAAGGAATAAACAAGATGAAGCAGAATAAAAGTCACAATAAATCTACCCAAATCCTATTCCACAGTCAACTGTTTCCCTGGCACTGACTCAGGCTGAAATCTGCAGTGCTATTGCCAGCTGTCTGAGCTTACAGACCACTAACCCTGCTCTGCTTGGCCATACATCGCACAGACCTTTCATGCAGACTCATGCCACAAAACCCCACTGCAGCAAAGGGCACAGGCATGCAGCCTTCCCCAGACCACATCTCCATACCAACTTCCCGGACAGACATCCATACCCTGCCCTAAGTTAACGGACAATTTTGTCTTTTCTTTCAGTAAGAACTCCAGTAAACGTGGCTCCGCGCTCCTGACAAAACAAATGTGGGATGCCAGTACATAAGGACGGCTGGGAGCCTGTCCCGGTTCACATGGATGCAGCTCCGACCTGTATCTGCCAGGCAGGACAGTGTCACTGAGAAGGAAGTACACTTTCTGTTCTTAAGATAGGCAGGGGAGGCTTTTCAGACCTGGGTTTCACCCTCACACCGTTGTTCAGAGTTTACCCAGCCAAACTACCAACATTTATGTGAGCCTGGGCACACCGGCAGTGATGCCAGCACCAGACTGCAGCCACGATGGGGCACAAGCAGCCCAACAAGCCCTCGTCTATGGGTCCAGGTGGACAGGCACTGAAGGGGGGACACAGCCGGGGTGCCCAGGGGTGCCCCTGTCAGCAGGCACAGGCCCTTTCCCCGCTGCCCCCTACCCAAGGGCATTCCAGCCTGTCTCCCACCCAGGGCCCGGAGAGAACACTGCCCAGCGCCCAGGGTTTGGCTCTTACCACTTTGCCGTCCTTGGCCTCCCGCCGGTGCCCCGGGGCCGGGGGATCCGCACCACTGTTGCCCCCAGCTCGGCCCTCACCGGGCGACAGGGAGTAGAAAGGGGGACTGGGACTGGGGGGCAGCCCCGAGTCCGGGCTGTCCAGCAAGCCTTCCCGGCTCTTCTCCTTCAGGCTCTCGTCCATCCCTTGCAGCTGTAGGTGACCTACCATGTCTGGGGGGCAGCGAGGGGGCCGCAGCGGGAGAAAATCCTCCAGCGCCGCCCGCCGCAGAGGGAGGGAAGGGGAAAGAACCCCGGCGGGCCCCCCTTGAGCCGCGATCGCCGCCACCAGCCTTCCGGAGCCCGGGCTGCGGGAGGCAGCGCCAGCATCGGCCGGACCGGGCTACCCCGGCCGCCTTCCCGCTACCCGGCCCCCGGGGAAGGGAAGCAAGACCCGATCCCGCCGGGCGGGAGGGCGGGCGGACGGACGGAGTGGTTGCGTGCGGCGGAGCCCGGGGCGGCCCCGCCGGCAGGGAGCGCTGGGCGCGGCGGGGGACGGGGCCGGGCGGGCAGCGCTCGTCCGCAGGCTGCTGCCGTCCGCCCGCCCGCCGCCTCTCGGCGGCCCATTTATCCGGAGAGGGTGGGAGGGGAGCCGGGGAGCGCCCTCCCCTTCCCCTGGCCCCCCAGCTCTGCCCCGGCCGCACGTTGTCAGGCACTTCCCAGGCGGGGAGCGCGTTTATCGCCGCCCGCCCGCTCGCTTCGCCCCCAGGCACCCTCCCTGAGGAGACCTGAGGCAACTCCCGACCACCGCGGTGCCCTCGGGAGAGGGGCCTGGCCATCCCCTCGCCATCGCAGGGCTGCGGGTTTGCTCTGCTGACTTCCCTGTGTTCTGTCCGAGTTCATCTTTGCTTTTCTTCCCTCAGTTCTGTGTGATTTTTCCCTCAGTTCTGTGTGATTTTTCCCTCAGTTGTGTGATTTTTCCCTCAGTTCTGTGTGATTTCCCCCTCAGTTGTGTGATTTTTCCCTCAGTTCTGTGTGATTTCCCCCTCAGTTCTGTGTGATTTCCCCCTCAGTTCTGTGTGTTTTTCCCCTGAGTTGTGGGGGTTCTCCCCGTGTAGTTTGGGGGTGTTCCCTTATAGGTAGGTGTTGTTCCTCT